>WEZZ01017066.1:16407-27439 GCA_013400585.1 Chloropsis cyanopogon
AGTATGAAATCTACATCAGTTTATGCGAGAAGGCGCTTTTTGTCAGAGTTTTGCAACATGAGTTTCATTTCCTTGATACCAAATTGTTAATTTTTTTAGAAACAACTACATAGATGTCAGTAGGATACTGGCTGTCAGATTTATTTTTTTTTTTCCCAGATTAAAGTAGAGTGTTTCTAACCATATGCAAGCCTGTGTTCATGCCCAGTAGAAAATTAGGCCCTCTTTGTCATTCAGAATAATATGCTGAATATTATAATATATATAAACTTAAACAACTCCATGCAGAAAGGAAACTGTCTTACAATTACTTTGAAATGCCAGAGAAAAAAAAATTAACTAAAATTGAAACTTAGAAATGAAATGGAATATTGATCCACTTCATAATAGATAAATACAGTCAATGTTCATCAAAAAATGTCTTTTATTCACTTAAACACAGTGTTCTAAAACCCTTGCAGATCTCCCTGACCTGAATAATTGCTAAATTATTCACTATATATTGTCTTTCAATTATTTTATAAAATCTAATTATCAGAAAACCATTGGAAACCCTTCTTATGTTTTCCCCTAAGCAGAGAGGAAATGTGAGCTTTAAAATTTTGAGTTTTTACTTTTTATGAATGAGGGGGGGTACTGTTGCACCTTTTGTCAGGATTAGTCTTCCATCTTTTTTTCCTTTTAGCATTGGAGAAGTTTTGAAACAGAGTAGAAAAAAAAATATCAGCACAGAAAAATAATATATTTTTTACTCTTTTTGGAAAACATGGGGAAGTTAATATGAAAAGAACAGCAAAAAGAAAGGAAAAAAAAAGTAAAAAAAGAAAAAACCAAACCACCAGGAGGTAATTTAGATGCATTCAGAACTGGGGAGGAAAAAAGACAACACACTGAATTTAATAACAAGCTTCTTTCTTGTAATTTTCCACCAGATTTGGGTCTAACCAGTTTCTCATCATAAACACTATTTATGTTTCAATGTCTTAAGTATAGTGGAAGAAAAATCTGAGGGAAAAACTAGCAAAGCCTTATCTGGCTTGGTTTTTTTTTATGTCTGTTATTATATAACTCTCTTTTTCTATGAGCAGAAATGATACAATTAAAACCTTTTCAGATTTTTAGCAAGAAATTAGGGACAGAAATATTAGAATGTAATATATTTTTTATCTCTATTATGGTAGAGAGTTTGAATTATTATTTCTCAGCTTTTCCAGTACTTTATCTTTCCCACATTACAGTAAGAACCAATTACTACCTAGGATGTAGTAAAAAGCGGTAAGATTCAATGAAACACAGGGAAAAGTGAAATCCCAGAGATCTGAAAAGTAGGAAAGTGACATCTCAGAAATTGAGATCCTGGTCTAAAAACTGAGCATAACTCATCCACTATAGAAGACAGATGACCTCATGATCAATCTGACAATGGGTTTAAGGTCATGCAGAGAATTTTTTCCAGTATCAGGCACTGAGACCTCATCTGTCCCCATCTAACATGTGCAAGAAAAAGTTTGTTCTATTTTGCTCTTTTCCTTCTCTCACTTTTCTACCAGCTCGAGCTGTCCAATTCTCTTTTTCTTTGCAAAGCAGTAGTGAGCATTTCTCTCTTGCTCTTCTTTCCATTATCTCCACATTTTCCTAAAGCTTTAAGATTATGTAGTTGTGCCAGAAATTTCTTTAAAGAGCTCTGATATATTGCATAGGATTGTAATGGGCATAATTATATTCAAAACATTAGTTATTTGCTGCTAGCAAATAACTCTTTCCTTCCCAAAGCAGGGGTGCCTCTTCTATAAGATTTGCATCTCCAACTATATCAGATTATACCCAGGAACACTTGTACATAGTGCCACACTTTTACTTTGCAGGTCTATTGAATTGATCGCTGGTAAGCTAAAAGAATTTCTAATCTTTTTCTCCAGTAAATTGCACTATTTGTGAATTTGTAATTGTGAATGGGACCAGACTTATAGTGTAACCCACTATGGGCACCTGGATCCTATTGAACACAACCAAATTTACAATTCCAAATTGGTTCTAATTGGAAATTAAGCCCAGCCACACTCACCACCTCTAATCTCTGAGGTCCAGATGGAATGCAATGGGATTTATTTTCTGCCAAATTTCTAGAATCTTAATGCAACAATTTCCCACTTAACTTTTTAATAACAAAAACAAAAACAAACAAAAAACCAACAAAAAAACCCCAAAGTTAAGATAATTTTTAAATTTAAATATTTTTCTGTTGATGAAAGAAAAGCAGAAGATAAGGATAGATGGAAAATTGCATTTATCTGAAAAAGAAGCATTGAGTGTAATATCCTGTTAAGACTCCATTATGTTTTGCTCTTTATAAAACTTAGCAGGAAAATTAAAATTGGAAAAGGTCTAATACCCCTTTTAATGCGGGTAGTTAACATAAGAAGTCATTTCAGTGGTTTTAAAAGGTCATATTTTACTACTGTCACTAAAAAATGGTATTCATGTTAGAGCTCTTATTTTTGGAGATCCTCAGAGAGATAATTTTGGGCAGGAAAAAAATATATTTAAGTTCCTCTAACATCTTTAATCATTTAATTTTGTTTACAACAATTAAACTTGGGGAGTCTCTTTAAGTCTCACTGTTGAAAGATCATATTATTGATTTCTCTTTACTTTCTGTTCAGTGGGAAAGCCTTTTTAACTTGATCTATTGTTAAGATTTCCATGATTCCCAGGCTTGAAAGTAACTAACAGTTAATTGTCTCCCCTTAGTGTCTCTCTAGAGGTGACACTAGAATGGTAGGTTTTAGTCATTGACTTTCTCAAGATTTGGAGGTTAGGATTTTAAAATTTAGATTAACCTTGCTCAAAGGACAGAAAATTTTGAAGGTATAATCAGTGTGGTCCTGAGATGTACTGCAGTTTTTCTTCAAGTATATTTTAATTCTGATTTCAATTGCAAAGACAGCTTCTAATTGCTCTAGTATGATACTTAAATTATTGTAAGTCTCCAGTAATGCTGGCACAGGAAGACTACAGACTACAGGGAAAACAAAGCCTTAAACTCATCCTGACATTATTAGAAAAATTTTGTGGAGTAGTGGAGAGAATAACTGAAAGCAGTAAGATACAAAAAGAAAATTCCTTTTGTCTTCATTGAATGACTTGATTAGCCAGTAGGTTTTGTTTTGCATCTTGTGATGTATATCTTTAATTGGTGGTTATAGATTAGCATGGCAGTGGTATCTTTCATGACTTACAGATGTTTTTGTATAAATTGCATCATTCTTTTCCATATTGCTGCATACAGAGCAACAGTTCCCTGCAAAAAAGTAGCAAAGGTGTCTGATAGAATAGCATAGTCAGGAGAATTATATTTAAATGCTACCCAATATCCTTGGTGAATATCCATTGCTTGTTGAAACAAACCTTTACCAAAATACCAAGCTATTCATATTATATCAAAGAACTGGCAACCAGTTTGAGTAGCTGATATTCACAAGCAGATTCTCTTGGAAACTGAGGAATTTTCTTGCTCTGAGTGGGACGAATTTGATGACGCTAGTTTGGGGTCTAACACATTCTGGTATTGCACCTTGCATCAGCTCAATTACTATTTTTATGAATTGCAGAATGAAAGCCAAGTTTGTATAATGATAAATTCTATTAGTGAGGAAATAACTTGGAAAATTAAGATACTTTCTCATAAAACTTTTTGTACTTACATTTTTGAGGGAACACTACACTCAGCATTTGGAGAAAGTTTTTTAATGCTGACATTTCCTGTCAAGATTTTTTAAATAAGTTTGTAAATATTAATATCCTTTTAAATTGAATTGAAGGAAGGAATTTTAAATGTATAAAAGATATCCACGTTAGTTTCAGACTTATCAGAAGCTCTAAAAATAGGGCAGAAAGGTGTGTTCCTATGGGAGCAATGTAGAGCCTCAGCTGCCACTTGAGATGGCCACATAAATCATGACTTGACCTTTACAAATCAGATGCATACCTTCCTTTTTATAACCATAATTGTCATTTTGTAGTTAACTTCATGCTTAACCTCTGGTATATCCTGCCATTTCTTTTACTGGGAAGGTGGAATGTAAATTTTGAAATGTGAATCAGCATAAAGGGAAGTTGCTCAAAGTATTACCTTTATATACTGCAATTGCATTCTAAGAGTTTTACTGACCTTGGAGAATACAAGTAAAAATCATTTCCATAGAAATCGAACATGCATTTTCTAGGAACCTGTAGATAAACCATATGAGCCTTTGAGAACTTATTAGATGGGGACAGCTTTCTCATGTTTGAGCTTTATCATCTAGTTGAAGTACTTTGAAGTAGTTTTACAGATTTGTGTGGCAGAGAAAAGTCAATTACAGCCTTGAATTTATTACCATTTGGAAACCGATACATTGCCAGACAAATTAGAGACCACCAAATTAGTAACTTTATTGCAAAGCCAGAAATGCTCAGCAAATATGTGTGTCTAAATTTATTCCATTGGTTTCCATTGCTTTTTACATTATTTTGTACAAGTTATGAAGATTAAAAAAATAGATATTTACTAAATGCTGCTGAAATGTACATTGTTGTGGGGAAACTACTCAGTTTTCCATAAGAAGAAGAACATACTTTTAATATTTTGGTAAGTATATATTGCAGAACTGATAAACTGATAAACAGAGTCTTAGGATATACTTGCCTGGTACACTGATGCTAAACTTCAGACAAACTGTTACATCTGCACAAAACAGATGCAACAAGAGCATTGCAGTTTTGCACAGATCTACTACTTTGGGATCCAAGGCCTAGTATTTCCCCATTATTTCAATGGACCTATGTACTGGGTTTGCATGGTCAGGTTTGAGTAGCTGAGGGGCTACAGGGGTGGCTCTGTGAGAAGGTGCTGGAAACTTCCCCTTGTCTGACAGGGCCGATGCCAGCCTGCTCCAGGATGGACCCACCACAGGCCAAGGCCAAGCCCATCAGCAATAATGGTGGCAATGCTGGGATAGTATATTTTAGAATAGGGCAAAAACTGCGCAACTGATGCCAGAGGAGTAAAAATATGTGGGATAAACAGCTCTGTGGACATCAAGGGCTGTGGAGGAGGATGGGTAAGACGTGCTCCAGGCAGCAGAGCAGAGATTCTCCTGCAGCCCGTGGTGCAAACCATGGTGAGACAGCTGCCCCTGCAGCTCATGGGGGTCCATGGGGGAGCAGAGATCCACTTCCAGCCTGCAGAAGACCCCAAGCCAGAAGAGGCGGATGCTCAAAGAAAACTGTGGCCATGTATGAAGTCGTGCTAGAGCAGGCTCCTGGCAGGATGTATGGACTCATGGAGAGAGAAGCCCATGCTGAAGCAGGCTTTTTAGCAAGACTTGTGACCCCACGGAGGGTTCAAGCAAGAGCAGGCTTTGCCTGAAGAACTGCATCCTTGGAAGAGACCAACACAGCTGTAGTTTGTCTAGAACTTTACCCCACGGGAAGGACATACATGGGAGAAGTTCATGGAACTCCAAGCTGGAACAGGGGAAGAGTGAGAAGTCCTCTCTCCTTCTGAGCAGGAAAGAGTGGCAGAGACAATGTATGATGACCTGACCAAAACCCCAATCCCACAACCTGCTGTGCCTCTGTGGGAGAGAAGGTAGAGAATCAGGGAATACAGTTAAATCCGGGAAGAAAGAAGGTATGGGAAGAAGGCGTTTTAAGATTTCGATTTTATTTTGCATTATCCTACTCTGATTTGATTGGTAATAAATTTCATCAATTTCCTCAAATCAAGTCTGTTTTACCTCTGGCAGTAATTTGTCAGTGATCTTTCCCTGTCTTTATCTCAATCCATAGGTCTTTTGTTATACTTTTTCTCCACTGTCTAACTGACGAGGAGAGTGATAAAACACTTTTGGTGGACATCTGGTGTCCATCCAGTATCAGCCTTCACTAAACTGAAAATCCTATGGCACTACTGCTTTTATTCCCAAAAGAGTATCAATTAAACTTCGAATTTGTACATATATGGAAATAATCCTCTCAATAATATAAAAAAACTTCAGTTGTATCCACAACACTGGACTTCTTCCATCAAGAGAATCCTCAGTTAAAGGGTGGAAACAAGTTTGGTTTCATAACCAGCTTGTTCTCACTTGCTTTTGAAGTCTCAAGTTCCTAATTAGCAGCGCACAGCATGCTTCCATGTGCAATGACTGAGAAAAACAAGGGCCTCCTCATCCACTAAAGAGTATCTGTATTTTCTATTTCTCCTCTGTTGCAGGCGTTTACACTTTATTTCATGTTATTGAGCATGAAAGATTAATTTCTTTAAAGATTTTTCTAAGAGGTATTTTCCATTCTGATTCATTATCTTGCCTAGAAAATCAAAACCAAAACCAATTTCTACTCAGTAATTTCTCAGAGTGAGAAAATGGTGGCTTCTTTGAAGTCAGGGAAATATTCTGTTCAAGTTTGATAACTCAAGGGTGGTTCTAGTTTAAATGCAGGATGAATAGTATGAAGTAGTTCTTTATAGGTGGAAAAGTGTTGGGATTCATTTTATTAGTTTATGATTGTCTAGATGGATTGTTCTGTGTCCCCCTGTGATGTTTATGAACTCTGCCAGCTTCCCTGTCAATCCCTTTCCCACACCTCTAGGAGGATTGTCAGGGCCACCCTTTTCTCCTTGTCACTTAACCTCACCCAGCCCATTTCTTTCTAGTATATTCTGTTAATTCTGTAAAATTATTGGTCTTGTAAGCATAATCCCTCCTGTGTTATATTTTCATTAGCTGTTTGTTCTTTCACTCTATTAATGTATCAATTTTATTTTCTGTTCATTGGTCCAGTGTGTCCCCTCCCTGGGCATTGAAAACACGGTGCAAACTTCACTCTGAGCTTCCTCCTGAGAGGGGCTCGGGGGTAATAAACTCTCCTTGCTCCCCTCGGTTGGAAGTCCACTCTTTTTCCTGGTCATAGCTAGCAGCCTGGGGAGGGAAAAGCACTCACAGCACCTTCCACTCCCTTTCTATCCAGCCTAAGGGGTGGTGGGCTTCCTGTGGAGACTTCTCCTTTGAGCTAGCTGGGGTCTCGCCCCACTGGAGTCCCCACAGAAAAGTACCATGAAGTTTAAAACAAAGAGAACTCAGACTTATGGTACATTACAGTGCCAAATGCTGCTGTGAAATGAGAAGGTATAATTGCAAAGCTACTCCAGCTATTTAAACAGATAAATTCCAGATTTACTGGGAGTACTGTCAGATGGATATGGACTGTGTTCCTTCATTAATATCTGTCCTTGGAAAACAAGACCTTCTAAAGTACTCTGATAAGGGAGTTTTGGCTCAACATCAATCTTGCATGCTTGGGGAGCCTATAATAACTTTGCAAAACCTATCATCTTCACTTTTAAGTTCTACTATGTTTGTATCTTTGGTGAAAGTCTCTTGGCAGTTTTCTGGAGCAATGAAAAGTAAGATATCTCAGTTGAGGTATAACTGAAAAGAAGTGGATTCTGTATTGAAATAATATTTATAATATTCATAAATGTAGTTTATTTTTTAAATTGTAAACATTTTTAATCATTACTTAAATAGTGGAATGAGCATTAACTACTTGAAATCTTTTCCCCTTGTGTCCCCTGACATGTCCTAGAAAGCTCTTAGAGAGTCATAAGTTTTGCTTGTGATCCACAGTTCATCCATTTTGCTTTCAAAAAGTCTGCTCTTTGTTAAAATATGTATTTTATAAAATGATGTAAAATTTATAAAACTTACCTTCCTTTCAACCTTTAATCTGCAGAGCCATATTCGTACAAACATTCCAGCTAGAATCAGAGGTCTCAGAGCAAAATAATCAAAAAGTGTTCAGATACACTTCTTTACTGGTCGTCTATGTAGACCAAAGGAGGGGCAAGAGAGATCATAAGCCCTGAAACAAATGAAGGTATATGGATGAGAGGAGAAGTGTGAGTTTAGTGCTGAAATTAAAAGAATTCAAAGATTCTTGCTGTATTAGCCATGAAAGAAAAGTGTGAAAAGACGCTTGGTGGAACACCTGGAAAGCTCATTTGTCAATATAAGGGTCTGCAATGTTAGCATTTTCTTTCACTTTCTAGTCTTTACATCAGTTTAAGCCTTGGTATCCCTTCACTGCACAAGATAAGCCCATTCTCTTGTCTTGAAAAGACTACCTAATTGCATTGAAGTACTTATCTTTTATAATAAGTGATTGAAAATTTGCTTGCATCATTTCCTCCTTCTGTGCCTTACAAAAAATGGCTGAGTTTGTAATGACTTTGCTTAATGCCACAAGAGTTGCCTCTTGATTTTGTTTTTGTGTTCATCAGAAAGCAGAAGAGATTCGTGAGACTTATGTTCCGTGCCAGCATATTATCCTCTTCCTGCCTCTTTTCTTTTTTCTTACTTATGGAAGGTTGCCAAAGATGTGCAGTATTGTTTCCACTTATTCTTGTGCTCTCAGCAGGCAAGAATTCAAATTAAAACAAAAGAAAGCACAGAGTAAGTGGAAAAACACATATAATACTTGGATGAGAAAACACCGGGTGCCTTTATACCATAACAATTACCTGAGAGAACATCAGCTGTAGTGTTCAGAAAGACTAGCTTAAACACCTAAAATTGTCACACTTGTTTAAAGATAACAATTATTCAGCTGTTTACAGAAAATAACTGGTGTATCAGCCTCTTATGCTTTTATTGTTCTAGTCTTCCATAGGATCCCCACCAATGATAAATGATAATACAATAAATAGATGTCTGTTTAATGGAAGAAACAAAGGGTTGAAAGAGAAAAAAAAAAGATCATTTTTGTAGAGCCTTACATAAAGGAGGAGATAAATTTACTTTTAGGTTATCCAAAATGGATTCATATGTAAAGAATTTCAGTGATGGCTTGATCTTGGTCTGACATACAGGAAGACACAACATTTTTTTGAGTAAAATTAAAGTTTTCGCAGTCTGTCTCTCGCAATTTTCTGTGCATTTTTACATATAGTGCAAGGAAATACTGTAAAATATCTTTATACAGTTCAGTCACGATTTGCTCATAGTGAAGCTAGATTCTTTCAAACTGGGAATTTTCTTGCAGCAGACATATAAAACAATGCAGACTATAATCCTGTCAGTGAAACTCTTTGATGATAGAAACATTATATTGAGAGTAGAATAATGTTACATGAAGTTTGTTAGTTATATTGGGTCTGGGAAGGCAGCAAGAAAACAAGACGTACGAAGCTGTCGAGAGAATGGGGGTGCCATACTCCTCTTGGTGGTGCCAAGTAATAGGACATGATGCAATGGGCAGAAACTGATGCACAGGAATTTCCTCCTGGTTGTGAGGAAGAACTTCTTTACTGTGTGTGTGAACAAGCACTGGAGCAGATTGCCCATAGAGGTTGTGGAGTCTCCCTCACTGGAGTTATTTAAGAACAGTCTGGATGCAATCCTGTGCCGTGTGCTCTAGGATGAGCCTGGTGGAGCTGGGAGATTGGACCAGGTGACCCGCTATTGTCCCATCCAAACTGGCCCATTCTGTGATTCTGATTCTGTGATTCTGATTCTGTGACAGCTTGGGAATCAGAACTAGGTCAAAGTCTCAGGTAACACTAGATCACGTTTCCCAGAATTTTATGGCATCTCTGTCTCTGGAGATACTGAAAACTTGCTCGGATAAAAACGTGGAAAACCCGCAGTAGCTGATCCTGCTTGAGCAGCAGGTTTTGACTAGGTTACCTCAAGAAGTCCCTTTCACCCTAAATGGTTCTGCAATTCTGTGTAAATAAATACCAACATATATTAATTATTTTTATAGATTTGTTATATCAAGTACAGCATTGATTCATACTGTCAGAACTGTAAGCAATCCTTAAAAAAAAAAAAAAAAAAAAGAATCCCGACCAGGAATAATTTAGACAAAGTTGTTAAATCATATGACACAACTATGTGCCATACATTCAAAAAAATGTTTTTCTAATAGTGCGCTAATAGAATTTTGTTATTAGGAATTTTCAACCATTCATTTTGTTTCATTACAACATTTATAGTCTTTCATTACAATTTGTGTAGTATACTTCAGTCTGTTCTGTGGAACAAAACCTTTCCACAGTGTTATCAAACCATCTGTGTCCACAGTTACAAATGATTGATCAGACTGATGTTTCCAATTATTATTTCTGATTACATATTTTTCCTGGAGAATCCTATTGATCTTTTTTTCTCTTGACACTTGCGTACTCTGCCTTTGGAAAGGCACTTTTTTTTTTTTTTTCTCCATACAGATGTTTCTACTAGGACAAATAAAGAGCAATGGATACTGGGAGGGATTAGGTTGTTTATACTGCTCACTGCCTTCTGAGTCCTTTANTGTTACATGAAGTTTGTTAGTTATATTGGGTCTGGGAAGGCAGCAAGAAAACAAGACGTACAAAGCTGTCGAGAGAATGGGGGTGCCATACTCCTCTTGGTGGTGCCAAGTAATAGGACATGATGCAATGGGCAGAAACTGATGCACAGGAATTTCCTCCTGGTTGTGAGGAAGAACTTCTTTACTGTGTGTGTGAACAAGCACTGGAGCAGATTGCCCATAGAGGTTGTGGAGTCTCCCTCACTGGAGTTATTTAAGAACAGTCTGGATGCAATCCTGTGCCGTGTGCTCTAGGATGAGCCTGGTGGAGCTGGGAGATTGGACCAGGTGACCCGCTATTGTCCCATCCAAACTGGCCCATTCTGTGATTCTGATTCTGTGATTCTGATTCTGTGACAGCTTGGGAATCAGAACTAGGTCAAAGTCTCAGGTAACACTAGATCACGTTTCCCAGAATTTTATGGCGTCTCTGTCTCTGGAGATACTGAAAACTTGCTCGGATAAAAACGTGGAAAACCCGCAGTAGCTGATCCTGCTTGAGCAGCAGGTTTTGACTAGGTTACCTCAAGAAGTCCCTTTCACCCTAAATGGTTCTGCAATTCTGTGTAAATAAATACCAACATATATTAATTATTTTTATAGATTTGTTATATCAAGTACAGCATTGATT
>WEZZ01017066.1:27595-49149 GCA_013400585.1 Chloropsis cyanopogon
AGTGTTATCAAACCATCTGTGTCCACAGTTACAAATGATTGATCAGACTGATGTTTCCAATTATTATTTCTGATTACATATTTTTCCTGGAGAATCCTATTGATCTTTTTTTCTCTTGACACTTGCGTCCTCTGCCTTTGGAAAGGCACTTTTTTTTTTTTTTTCTCCATACAGATGTTTCTACTAGGACAAATAAAGAGCAATGGATACTGGGAGGGATTAGGTTGTTTATACTGCTCACTGCCTTCTGAGTCCTTTACCACAGAAAACAAGCTAAATCACGAATACAGTGTGCACTGCAGAACGAGATTACACTTGTGGGTTTTTGTACTGTACGTTGAATATGGTAAAGGTTTTTTCATATTATAAATACATTTTTATTAAGATGAATCTCACAAGGGTGGTCTCTAGTTGCACAAGCTGAATACTCCTAAGAGAAACTTCCTCTATGCAGTTTGCATTTGCTCCTGAGAAAATACAAACAGTGCATTTTTGGCAAAAAGTAAATTCCAGGTGCAGTTCTATAAAGATAATTTGGGGAAAATTCATATGAGAACAACAAATTTCAGATGCCTGGTGGATGAATAGTTTATGTTTACGTGATCCCTTACAAGAGAAAGATGGGAAATTAATTTCTGGCAGGAACAAAATGCAGCTTGCAAACATTTAATGGAGCATTTTTTTTAATTATTGAGTGAGGAGGATGTGTGGAAGTGAATTCCTGCCTAACAAACTCTGTATGGTGCCAGGAAATTGTCCTGTTGGCAGAACTAAACTAGAGCATTTATTATGTGGGATAGTATGATCAAAACTTTCATTTTATATGAGAAAACAAAGTTAAAGACTCATAGTTGTGGTTTTAAACACTCAAGGGGTTTTTGTTTTGTTTCTTTTTCAATACAAATTGACATTACATGAGAAAAGAAGGAAGAAACTGTGTAGTCTTAATTATGATGTTAAACTAATCTACAGATGTAAGGTAACTTTAAGTTGCATACTTATTGCAAATAGCATCATGTTTTTATTGTGATAGGATAATTTGGCTTTACATAGTTAAGAGAGAAAGGATCTGAGTATTTTTCACCCCATTAATAGTCCCCATTACTTTTATTTTTCTTTCTGTTCTTAACAGCTGTTTTCATGTGGAGTGAAACTACTGTTTTCATGGAACAACATTGTACTTTTAATAACAGTCATTTAGACAGATTCATACTTCTTGCTGTGCACAAATGGCTCCGCAGTGTCACTTCAGGACAGCGTATACTGTGGGCTGCGTGGAATCACATCATCCTTTATGGAGCAGAAAAGGCTTTATGGCTGCAAGCATCTACTACACTGTAGGGATTTGTTTAGTGTCTCACCAGAATCATTAGTCGATTCGCAGAAAAGAGGAAGAGCCAGGGCCCAGTATCCTGCTGGAACATAATTTTGGAATTACTGGGCAAACTGAGAAAAGATTATTTGTGCAATGGTGTCATTTATTGAAACTAAGGCTGGAAGAGACTTTTTCAGGCCAGCTTTGTGGATAAGCACAATTTAGCCTAAAGAAGGGGGTTTTGATCCCCTGAAGAAAGAAACAATGATTCTGAGCAGAGAATTTGTTCAAGTGATGAGGTCAATATTAAAGTATGTTCTAAGATCCTAAGTAGCCATGCATTTCACCCACATCATGTTTGGAAGGGCTAAGATAAGGATGACTATCCATTTAAATCAGAGGTTCAAATCCTGACACAATGGGAGAGGCAGAAACTAGATTTCTCAGCTACTAATATAAAAGTGAGAAACAAATTGAAGAGAAAAATACAAATGTATTTTAAACCTTTTCATAGGGAATTAGTGAATCCTTTGGTGAAAGGGAGAGATGTGTGGGTTTTTTTGGTGTGTCCCTGTGGTTTGTTTTCAAAGATGCATTATATCAATAAAAACAGCATTCACCTAAAAAAATCATTGCAACCATTCTCAAGATCAGATTGTATTATTATTTTTCAAAACAGAGTGTCTAGAAATGCATGGATGTTTTCAATGCCTGGGCATCTACTCACATTGCTTTCATCCTGTGGAAGAATAAAAGTAAATGTGTAAATCCCCTAGTTCTTCTGAAAAAAAATGCTGTCTTCTGCTTCCACCAGATGTAGCAACCCATGCACTGTGTTACAGGACAATGCTAAAATCTCTTTAGTCAGGAATGGAAATGTAAATAGCACTCAATGATAGTGTGCAGTATTGGATAACTTGGTGACAATTTTAAACACAGAGGAAGTGGTGAAGTATATTTGGCAAAATTCACTCAGATGGACTTTCTGCTTTTTTCACTCACAATACTCTTTCAGTAATCCTTGGCTGAGTTTCTAAGGACTTAATAAGTAGATTGATATTCATCTTTTTCCTCCTGAAGTAGGCTGGTCCTTATCAGGTATGCTTCTTGAAAACTCAATGGAACTAGAAAAACTCATAGCAAAGCAAAACAAGCTCTTTTGTTTCTTCTTTCATTTAGAAATGCAATTTGCAAGGAACTTACAAATGTTCTGAATGGAATCTCTCCTCTTGGCTAAGAAATATTTATGAAAAATATTCATCAGGCAATGAACTCTCACTGCAATATGCAGTATTGAGGATGAGGAAAGATAACTGAAGATATATTTGGTTAAGCTCAATAGACAAACAATAGACAAATCGTTGTATGCCCAGAAGGCTTGAGATGGAGAGCACTTAGAGGAAAAAAAAAAAAACAAAACCAAACCCGCAACTTACAATGTTTCAAAACAGCACTGTTTTAAAGTCAGAGCTGAATGCAATAGTGTAAAACCAAATGGACATCTGGTGGAAACAAAGGCTCTTTTATTTTGTTCTCTCTATTGTTTGGCATGACCTAGACCTGCTTATTATGTTCTTTATTGCTTCTTGTGCAGGCAGATGTGGCAGTTACCTCCACATTTGGCTGCTTTTAGTTTGAAAGGACCACTGGTTTGTGGGGAACCACCGGTGCTGCTTTTCCTTGCTTTTCCTTGCTTTTTGGAAGGGCCAAGTGGATGGGAAGTGCAAAGCACAGGAAGGGGGTCTACTCTTTCTAACTTGCTGAATAAGACTTATGTAACACTTCAGAAGACAGCCCTGCAAATGGAACCCCTGCAAATATCAATGAATGTTTCACAAGACAAAATGCTAGAACATTTCTTGCTGGGATGTGATTTCTACACTACCTTTTATCTTATGCTTTAAACACAAACACCACAAAATGACCTCGCTGTTACAGCCAATTATGTGAACAGGGTTCAGGATTCACCACAAGCCAGAGTACAGATCTGTAGCTAGAGTACAAATACATTAGGGACTTTATAAAATACTATTTTTTGTTACTTAATAGAAAAGATCCCATATCATGGTTAACAGTCCTACAGTTCTTAAAAAAGTTTAGTTCAGTTATGAGAGTTCAAATGTTTCTAAGCAATTTTTTTCTTTTTATTTATACACTTTATAGAAAAGCTTTAATGGTGCAACATTTGCTAATGTTGTACGCCTAGTGTGCAACAAATATAATGAATTCTTGTACTTAGAGCTTGAAAGAGCTTATACTTAAAATGATACACAGTCAAATGTGGCTTGGGGAAAAAGAAGGGTTGAAAGCTGGTGGGAAAAAATAGAAAGTTGTAAACTAGCTGAATTCAAGACAGAATATATATATATAGTATAATTTCACAAATTAATGCCCATTTAAATTTTGTTTCTCACCTATTTTATGGATAGGTTCTCCCTTTTCTATTTATTTTCTTTTTCTACCTCAGTCTTTTGTCTTTTGAACTTTGCATTCTCATATAGATACTGCACACAGACTTTCTTCTTCATTCTATTTCTGGCAGCAGATTTGGTGCACTGATCCAACAGCTGTTCAGAAATCTGCCTTTAACAGGATGGTGGAGGAAGGGTGAGATGGTCTTGACTGCATACCTGTGCGTACAGTCACGTATTTGTGGCAACATAAATGGGAATGATTATGGAGTACCATACCAATACTCAGCCTAAAAAAAAAAATAATAAAAGAAGAAACCTGAGGATTATGGAATTGATTTGTTTTACTTGCCTTTCCAGCACAAGATTTCGGTCTGAGACAAAGCTCACTCCTTGGGTTTATGGCCAGGCTCACTGAGCAATCTGTGATGAGGACAGAGAGAAGAATGATAGGAAGAAGTAAGAGATCAGGGTGTGTTTCTCTGTGTGTGAAACCCCAAAATGCTTCAATTTGATGTTTCAATTTCCTGTTTCAAAATGAAGTCTCATCCCCAATTCTGATTACATTAAAAACAAACAAACAAAACCCAATAACCAAAATAAACAACCCCCCAAAAGGGCCAACAAGAAATAAACAAAACAAAACTTTATATTTTTAGCTCAAATAGACAGTTTTTACTTTGACTGAGAATTATGTTTTGAGGGGATAAGGTGAATGTAAGTAAGAAATTCTTTTTTTTAGTCAACCTTTAATACTAATGTTTTTTCATTGGTTTTGGTGCAGCAGACATATCAACACAATCAGTTATTTGCACAGCTTTACCTTCAAAAATAATTTCGTAATCTTAGCCCTAGAAGCTCTTTCTTCCTAAATAGCAGTGTAGATAAGTAAACTGTAAAATTTACTGTAGATATAAATTAATGTAGGTACATTGCTTAGTTTTGAAGGAATTAAAGGTATAATCTAATGAAACTGTCTTGAGTGCTGTGGCCTTCAGATGACATGTGAGGGGCAAAAGTCCTGGAGTTTTGTCAGAAGCAGCATTTTATTGCATTATCCTTAATAAGACAGTAGAACATCGAGCTGGTTTGGGTAGCAATGATAAAATAAAAAAGGGGCATCTGGAATTTAACTTGCAAGTTCTTTATATAATTAAAGACAGAGACTTGCTTGGTTATGAAGTACTGCACAAAGCTAGCCAGATATTTATATGTATCATTGTTCTGGCAGCAAAGTGATATTTCAGAATGAGAGTGTGCCATAAACTCTTTTCTGTTAAATAATCTATAAAACAATATTAGAGGTGATTTTGTTTGTAATGTCAGAACAGTAGTTTTCATAGCAAGTTGTGTCACATAAATGAAATACTCATCTTGAAGTCTGAGGCACGAGGGAAAGCCTTGCTTGGCTTCAGGCTGTCATTGCTGTAATTGTTGAAACGATAAATTGCTATGAAACTACATAAATTTATATGGACGCAAAATCTTGGAATTTCAGTTGGCAGTTTTATGCACCTGAGAAATGGTATTGAAAATTGTTGCCTTGAGACAATTTCTGCATAGAGTCATCTCATCATGCTAACTCTTACTGCTTTAGTATTTTTGGCTGGGAATAAAAAAAATCATTTTTCACAGAGGTAGTCTAGAAAACAGCTTATAGACAGTCGATGTGTCTCCATTGTCCTCTTGTTATGCCACTGCTTGGACTCCAACCTGGTGCTGAATTAGCAGTAGTAAAGAGTAAGTGGCTCTGTTTTCCCCAATTCATTTGTCTTCAGATGTGTCCATGTATCCAGAGGTGGCCTGCCTACTGTCTCGTCCCCATACATGATCTCTCAAGTAGTTAGAATAATGCTCCAAAATGACTGAGGCAGTGATCTGGCCTTTTCCTTTGTCCTATACTTGCTGTTGTGTCCCAGGACAATAGGAAAAATCAGGTTTCTTTCTTGTACTTTTCTAGTTTTAAATACTCCTTTCCAGACATCATCTGTCTTCACAACAAAATGGTGACAGAAGCCTTAAGTTACCAAATGCCTCACTGAAGTATTGTCAAAATTGAGGTTTTGTTTGGTAGTTTTTAATGGCAATAAAATAGAAACTGTGATTAATTGTCATGAGATCATTCATGAATGCTGTATTTAAGGAGAACATTTCCTTTAAATGGATGCAGATCTTTGCCAGGATAGAGTTTATTTTCTTTGTAATATCTTGTATGGGATTATGTTTTGGATTTGTGCTGGAAACAGTGTTGATGGCACAGGCGTGTTTTGCTGAGCAGGGATTACACAGCACCGAGACCTTTTCTGCCCATCACACCAGCCCACCAGTGAAGAGGCTGGGGATGCACAAGAAGCTGAGAGGGGACGCAGTGGGGACAGCTGATTTCATCTGACAAAAGGATATTTCAGATCATATGGCATCCTTCTCAGCATATAAACTTAGGGTAACGAAGAAAGAAAGGGAGCCCTTTGAAGTGATGGTGTTTGTCTTCGCGAGTCACTGTTACACATGATGGGGCCCTGCTCTCCAGGAGATGGCTGAACACCTGCCTTCCCATGGGAAGCAGTGAATTAATTCCTTGTTTTTCACTGTTTGTGTGTGCAGCTTTTGCTTTCCCTGTTAAAAGGCCTTTATCTCAACCCAGGAGGTTTCTCTCTTTTACCTTTTCAATTCTGTCTCCCATCCCACCAGGGTACACTGAGCAAACAGCAGTGTGGGGATTAGTTTCCAGCTGGGAGTGGACAAAGAGAGTAGGAAATAGAATGACCTTTTCCATCCATTAATAATACGTGTTTCTTTCATTTTCCTGGTTTGTGAAAGCAAATTCATGCAGGGTTTCATTTCCCACTGTAGCTGGCGCAAACCCCACTGCTCACCGTGGGACTTCTGCTGGGACACAAGATTCTCCAGAGTGTTTGGCAGAATCCATTTGCTACTCAGCTAAGTTTCTATTCCACAATATTTTACATAACTTCAGCACATGTGTTGTTTTACTAACTCCTAGTTAGATCTGTGGGGAAAGTCCCTTTCCCCTCTCCTGCCAGATTGCTGTACTTGTTTTGGTTATCCTAGAATATACATACTGAAACCAAATTTTTGATAATTCTCAATTCAGTTTTCAGTTGGAAGCCATTGTTTTCAAACGGTTGAAAAAGTTGACTTTGTCATTAATTTTACTTTTTACCTTTTCCCTAGATAAGAATTTTTGTTTAGAAAATGCAATTTATCTGCAAGATATTGTTGAAATTTCAATAACCAGCATAAAAAAAATTTTCAGGTTTCCTTCCTGAAATATTTATTTTTGATGTCAAACAACCCTTATAAAATGTTAAAATATTCCCACCAATTTAAGATGAGAATAATTTTCAGAGCTGTCAGGCAACAGGGAAATTCTCTTTCTTCTTTTCTACACTCAGTTAAAAATCTGTGCTAAGTTCTATCTTAAGAATGATGAAAACTAAAGCAGACAGTAAATGCCAAGATAACTATGTTTGAGCAGAATCATTACCTTTTTCAATTAATTGTTTTTTTAGATTAGCATTCTGTAAATATGAAAGTTGTGTTGAGTTTACATTTTTCTCCCTTCAGGTTTCATGAATGTCTTGCTGCAATGTTCTTCATTATTCAGCACCTTTTCCAGTGAAGTTGACCATATTATTGCTGGGACAAGGCTGATAAATCCCTAAAGGAATAACACAGTGCATCCCACCTGTCAAATCAATAACTGCAGACTGAAGGTTTGCTGGTAAATGGGATTAGTTCTTCTGTTATGGGGCTGTATATCTACACACCTCTAAGATGTTATTTTTCTCAGCTTTTTCCCTCAGAAAGTCTATTTATTTTGGTAGAGGTCAATGACTTCTGCTTCTTCTATCAACAATAATTGAGAATAAATGAGTGCTGTGTTCTTCAGCTTAAGTACATTGCCTTGGGTTATTAGTTGAGCAAACATCTGATTAAGTTTCTCTGAAGTGTTAATAGTAAAATGAATAATTAGTGGTTTAAATGTTGACTAGAACCAAACAAAAACTTTCTTTGTGGATAGAACTTTTCATTTACACAAGACAAATACCAGCATTTTTATCTTTTATTTTGTCAGATAACTGCAGTTCTTGCTTAAAGGTCAGTTCTCTGAAGTAATGGGATTGTTTACTTGGGACTACCACCTTTCTCAGTGCTTTATTAGAAGCAGTATAACATATTCACTAAGGACTTTAAATCCTTGTATAATGCCCTCAGTGGTATGTTTGAAGAATGCTAATAGGAATCTGGGGACCAGGGAGAAAAAAGTACCTGTCATTTTTCAGGCTTGCCAGCAAGTGGCACAGTCCCTGTCATAAAGTAGAATATTCTCAAAAGCTGGCTTTATCAGCTGTCAGGTATCTCCATAGGCTCTTCAAACAGATTGCAAAAACATGGGAAAGCACATACTCTTTACTTATAGTCCCCAAACACTTACCCTGGGGAAAGGTGGGACATTGCTTTGTAAAACTCTCCAAAAATGTGATTAAGAATGGGAGATCTTGAAAAGATTGTCCTGAATATAGTCTGAGAGCTGACTCATGAGGAAAGTTGGCATGAAGATTAGAAAGGAGCACAGCTAAAAATGCCTTGGTTTAATTTTTTGCCTGTAGTTGTCAGATAAGCAAATGATAAAGCATATTTTAGTCATGGTAGGAACACTCCAAATCCATATTTCTTTCTTCAATAACCTAAATATATATATAGAGAGAGAGAGAGAGAGCCACTTTAAGATATAATTTCCAAGCTTCTGTGGGACAGAATAAGCAAATGACTGGATGACTTTCCTTAAATCAAAGGTTCCAGGCTTGCTGATTTTTCCTTTTTCTTTTTTTTTTTAATTTATGATGGTTTTTTCATTACAAAATTAAAGGCTTAATATTGCTAGTATTGCCTAAATGCCTCTTAAGGAAGGCTCATCAGTATTTACTGTGCAGAAATAAAGTACCTAAATGAAACTGTACTACACAGTGTACATAGTCCAGTCTTCATCACTTCAGTATAAAACAAGAAATGGGTTTATATATAAAATATACAGGGAGGCATCCATAGGTAGATTAAAGCAACAAATGAGCCTTAAACTCAGTTAAAGGAACTTCTTACCTTCCACATATATCTTACATTTCTTTTCAAATACATTGTGACTGTGAGGAACTGCTGCTGAACAGTTTCTGAAATATTTGAAATAAAATCACCTTTTCCTCTACTGATCTTCACACTTTATGTTCATAAAATTATTAAAAGCATGTTAAAGAAATTGACAATAATGCAGACACAATATTTTGTTATCTATTTCTCACTGGTAACATTTTTCTGGTAAAGATGTACGTATTTGAATCATTGTATAGACATGTGATTAACACTTAATGAAGAGAAAAGGTTTCTCTAATTAATGAGCTTAGACAAATGAAATACTAACTACAAGCAAAACTATATCCTCTTTCTCCTTCTTGTAGAAATACTGAAAGCTGAAGCTCTCTTTCTTAGACAAACTGCAATGTAACTACAACTTTTTTAATTGTAGCCTTGTGTCTTTCTTCAGAAGAACATTTAAAATCAGTAGCTCTGTAATCTGCTTTTAAAAATGTTTAAGTTTTTAGGCAGTAGGAAATCTGAGATTATGAAGCCTTTTTTAGACTGATATATTTTGCTATAACTATGCAGTAAATTATGCCAACCTACATTAAGCCCATCAGTCATACGTGATATTCTTTCCTGGATTAATCAAAACAAGGATTTTATGGATTTTCCATGTGTAAATACACATCTACTGTTTGCTTTCATGCAGAGCCAAATAGCCTGTGTATTTTGTAGGGACCCTGCTTTTAAAAATATAAGTATTTCAGTTGCTTTAAAATGTAATTTTGTGCTTGCTTGCTAAAAGGTTTATCTTAAAATTCTGGGAAAAAAAAAAAAAAGGCTGTTTATATGAATCTTGACAGTCTGCAGGAAGGGCAGAGAGTAATTAATTTGTAATTAAGCCATTCCAAAAAAATAATTTGAATAAACATGGCTTTTTTTCTTAAATTAGACAATACTTATTTTCAGTTCATCTTTTTTCTTTGTTTAAAGAAATAATTTATTAATTTTTATTAAAAAATAGGTATTGATGATGGGGAAATGCTAAAGAGAAATAGATTTGAAAAATATACTTCCACTGATAAGTAGCAGTTTCTGTTTGTTTCACTCATTTCAAAAGGTAAGTGCTTCCTAAAAATTAGTACACTTTTCCTCCTTCCTCTGAAGTAGGATGGTGTTATTTTTCTCAGTTTGATAGGAGAAAAACTCTCTGAGAGATTTTAATTATAGAATAGAATGTCTGAATTTCATTGTTACTGCTGTAGAACTGGGGCTGTCTGATGGGCTCTTATGGTGGTGTGCGCTATGCATACTCATACCACTAAATTAAAAAATAATTCAAAGTACTCTGAGCAGTAGTGGGATTATTTCCATCATACTTATGAGAAAATTGCAGCAGACAGAGAAATTTAAGAGAGATTAAGGCAACTGACATTTCTTTTGGTTGTTCGTATTTAGCTACTGAGGAACCTTTGAAAATACTCTCAGAAATTTAGAATTATTTCACTTAGTTTAAAACACCGAACTGTGACACCTTAGATACCCACCTATTCACTTCAGATTCCCACCATAATAAATGAAAACAGCTGGACTAAAATGAGGCTGCATTAGTAACTGGAGGATCCTGACACTTCAGAATATGAAGGAGACTAAAACGTTCTGAGAAACCAGAACATAGAGGAAAGCATTATGTGTAATGAAATACCCCCCTTTTCTTGTTCCGTCCATCTTCTTTTCTATGCTTTTAAATCTGCAGGTCATTATTCTTTATTCATCATTTTAACATATTGATGATCTCGTTTGCTACTGAGAAACACTTTTATCACAGGATTCACTAATTTCTGAGGGAATTAAACTGTTCTTTAACAAGAAGGAGAAAAAGAAATACTTAAATGAATACAGTTTTATAACATATCTACAACAGTTCTTTTACAATTTTTAAGTACTTACTATGGTACAGCAAATAGAATAGTCTCTTTTTTTCCACACATAGTCATTTCTAATGCAAAAGATACAGACTCATGGATAATTGCTTTCAGAATGGTGCAAACTCCAGCTGGTTTATACAACTGGATTCTTTCTGCCTAGAGTGTTCAAAAAAAATCTCTGTATTTCAATTCAGGCTGGTAATCCTTATAGTTCCCTGTCGTTCATGTTAAAACATACAGCAGGAGAGATTTTCTAACATAGTAAAATCTGTCAAAAGCTTGTCTTCCCACAGGGAGCTGCTGATTGCTGGTCTATTATGCATAGGCTCACAGTAGTCAGTGGGACTTCTAAAATGGAGCCCAACTTATCAGTCAGATAAATGGAAAGCAATTAAAATTTGTGAGAGTTGAGAAAGGTCATTTTGATCCGTTTGCCATCCATTCATGGCCTCAGTCCAGTATGGACAAACTCCTACCTTTAACAACAGGATATTGTCTTGGAGAATTGAAGAGATTACTGATGTGCCTATGAAGTTCGTATGAAAGCAATTTACAAAATCAAGCCAAAATGAAAGTTTACAAAAGCTTTTCTTCTTTGCTCTTACAAATCATTATTGTTTCAGTAGGAGGGGCCAACAGCAGCCATCTCTATCTTTCTCGCTGCCAGCTATTGACACGTAATATTGACACGTATTACATAAAATAACCCAGTTGGAAGTCAGAGGTGGAGAAGGTTATACCTGCCTGGCAACTCAAGTTCCTGTTAGAAAGAACAAAAAGCCTGTGCCCTGATACGTGCATTGACTTTTCATTGGTTCCCAGATAAGTTCTTACAGAGTTCTTAAGCTCAGATCCATGAGTCAAAACAAAAAACATTCTCACGGATTTTGGCCAGAGCAGAGGGCACTCAAACGAAGGTCATGAACATCTACAAAATCCCATATGAACAGCAGACGCCATGTTGCTGCAATTTTTTGTGTTTACAAAAATTGATTATGATTTTAGGGATTTTTTTGAACAGTTTAAAAATGCATCAAAACTGCTTAGACTAGATGCTTTGTTTATTCACAATAGGAAAAATTGCAGAGCAAGTAACATTGGATGGCTTTGCATTGCTGCTTTTTAAGAAGCAGTAAAAAAATATTTGGCAGTGACTCACTGCTAGTTTACGTTTTTTTATATATCTCTATATATATATATATACACACACATATATNTATATACAAAGCTTTGAGGTGCAAGATAAACAACATAAGGTTGCTCATTGAAAGCTATCAATATTATTAATGTAAATATTTTAATTCTTTCTCTTGGAATTTCTTTATATTCATATTTCTTTAGTAGGAGTTTTGATGCAATTCAATTTTCCTGTGCTAGCACACTACAGATTAAACAGATTTTTAATTGTTTCTATGTCTATTTCACAGAGCTCAATAAATACTATTATTTCAGCATAAAATAATAATGATCTAAGGACATTTAAAATGTCTTCACAAATTGATTCATCAAGCTTATGCAATATTTTTGAGGAAAATGACACCAAAAACATCCATTTAAATAGCAGAAAATTAAAACAGAGGGCTGGCTGAAAGAGACAGACTGTGTTTGAAATCGCTGTATAGAGGATATCTCTGTAAAATAATTTTTCCCTATATTTTTTGTTTTCCCTTCTTATAAAATCAAACATTTTGCCCTTTTCCAAATTAACAAAAATTTCCCTTAGGATTTAAAAAACATAACATTGGAAAGTTCCTTCTATTCCAAGCAAAGAATTAAGAGAGCTGCCCATCAATTGCATTGTTGTCTATAAGTAAAAGTCTGTGTTCTCTATGTCTGAATAGAAAACCAGTTCTAATTCAAAGAACTGTCATAGCTGTAACTCTAAACTGAATTGTGTGCCTTACGAAATTGTGGTGATTTTACCTTGGATGAACACAAAGCACCCATCAAGGCCATTCTATCACTCCCCTCCCCAGCTGGAAAGAGGGGAAATAAGGATTGGGAGAGATTACTCACCAATTGCAGTAAGGGGCAAAAGAGACTTGATTGGGGAAAATTATTGAGTTTATTATCAGTCAAACCAGTGCAGGAATGAGAAATAAACCTAAAACTTAAAAACAAAAAAAAATTCCCCCATGCCTTCTTCCCGGGGCTAACTTCATTCCTGAATTCTGTACCTTGTCTCCCACAGAGGGGCAGGAGGACAGGGAATGAAGATTGCAGTCAGTTCATCACATTCTCTCTGCCGCTCCTTCCTTTTCAGGGGGAGGACTCCTCACCCTTCATCTGCTTCAGCCTGGGGTCCTTCCCATGGGCTTCAGAGCTTCATAAACTGCCCTAGCATGGGGCCCTTTCCGTGGGGTGCAGTTCCACATGAACAGCCTGCTCCAGTGTGGGTCTCCCACAAGGTCCGAACTCCTGCTGTGCTCCACTACAGGCTCTTCTCTCCCCTGGGTCACAGGTCCTACCGGGACCCTGCTCCAGCACAGGCTTCCCACAGCATCACAGCCTCCCTCAGACATCCATCTGCTGTGGCATGGGATCCTCCATGGGCTGCAGGTGGATCTCTGTTCCCACCATGGACGTCCATGGGCTGCAGAGGAATCTTTGCTTTAGTGCCTGGAGCATGTCCTCCACTCTCTCTTCCCTGACCTTGGTGTCTGCAAGGCTGTTCCTCTCAGGGACTCTCATTCCTCCCTGGCTGCAGTCGCTGCTGTGCAATGGCATATTCCCTTCTTGAATACGCTTTCCCAGAGGTGCTGTCGCCACTGCTGACGGGCTCGGCCTTGGCCAGCGGTGGGTCTGTCTCAGAGACAGTGGCTCAGCCAGGAATGGGGAAGTTTCTACCAGCTTCTCACAGAAACTACAACCGGACTCCCCCCGCTACCAAAATGTGTTCCTGCAAACCCAGTAAGTGTTCAGTTAAATCTGGCTCATATGTAAGCTGTCACAAGTCCTGCTGACTTGGAATATTCAGCACGTTTTTCTTAGCTGAGTCCATTCATTGCTCTTAATAAAGTTGCGAGCACTTAGCAGGAGAAGCATTACACTAAATACAGGAACAGTGGAGAGCCATTGTTGGGTACTTGCTACTAATTTATGCCTTTGAAGTGCACAAAGCCCTCTACAGTGTCAATATTCATCAGACTGTGTTGTTTTGGTAGCATTCAAGCTTTTCCTAGCAGTCAGTGGTACTCCTGAAAAGAGATCTGAGCCTGTTGATTTCAGTTAGCTAGTATTTGATTGTCAAATCGTTTTATTCTTGTTTCTGTGAAATTTTGGGCAAGCTGAAATGACTTTATTATAGAAGTAACTATTATCTCTGATGTTAGTGTATAAAAATCTATATCTATTTATATATATCTATATATATCTGCAGTGACTGCCATTTTTAGATCTCATTTCTTAATGCACATAAGAAAATTTTGCTATTGGTAGTAGCAATCAGCTTTACTACTTCAGAATTAATTGACAACATCCAATATTATTTTTATGATGAAAACACATTAAAAAAAATAAACATGCATGCTATACCATGGAAATAGATCTTAACAAATATAAATAAGGAGTCAAATAGGAATCCCCAATACTACCTGGTATAATTTGTTTCTTTATGAACACTGTACTGTTTCTAAGTGCAGCCCCATCCCATCGGATCCTGCAAAGTTTGGATGTACTGTAACGAAGGTACACTTATGCAGTGTGAACATGGTGAGGCCCCTTTCCGGCCTTGGAAGGATTCCTAAACCTCTGAGCCACATGAGGGCAGCAAAGATCCAGACTCTAAGGGAGGGCTGCATGAGCCATTGACAGAAGAGAAAATGCTACGGTGGCTTCTTGATTCTCCTACTTCCCTTTTGCTTTTCCCAGATAAATTTTAAGAAGATCATAACAGTGATGGTAGAAAGTCCATCACTGCATTCTTTTAGAAATCACCAGACAGAGCTGATGGCACTCTCTTGCCATGAGGAAGATTCAATGGCTTTCAATAGGAACTTCCAGCATTACTTTGGAATTCCAAAGCAGATTTATATAGCCTGTTTTCTCCACACTATGGATGAGAGGAACTGTATCATGGTATTAAAACCCAAACTCTTCTCCTTTTCTCCTAAGGTAGAATATGGAAAGTTTTCCTGTGGTGCACTGCTTTAATAATATTTTTTCTTTGGAGTACTCTTTCTTCCTTTGAGTCACTTTGCTGTTCATTATCACAGCTGCTTTTTCTCTCACATTGATTACAAAACATCTAAATACCCTGGGTTTTATAATTGTTTCAATGCTTTATAAATTCACACAATGGAAACTTTAGGTTATCTGAGCCAAGAGAACTGCCCAATATCTATTGCCTTGTCAGTACAATCTTAGCCTAAATTGCAGGAGTATACATTTCAGATTTTTGTATTTTTGCTTTCTATTGTTCTACTTAACAAAGAATTAACTTAAAAAGAAATAGAAATGCATAAAATTCAGATTAATAAGCATGAATGGCCTGCAGTCCTCTTAGTTTGTACTAAACAGAGTATTTCAGAACTACACGCAATGAAATGAGTCAAAATTTCTGTCAAAATTGAGACAAGTTTCTCTGAAATGTAAAGCATTTGTTGCAAATTAAGATAGTAAAACCTACCAGCTCTATGGTTTGATATGGCACTCAGCCGTTGTCAACCAGGATAATTTCATTTTCTGAAATCTTAGTGCTGGTCCTATTTCACATAGACAAAGAATCATCTCAGGTGGTTACCCTCTTAGTATTCCACTGTTATCCTGATAAAGAAGATGTACATCATTACATTTTACTTTTCTAAATGTTAGTATAAACTTTTTACCAAATGACTGTGACACTCATGCTCAAACACTGCAAGTAGAGCTGAATGGCAGAGATATCTTCTGCAGTGCTCTTCCCCTAACCATTAAGTCCCAGCTCCCACTGATCAGAACCAGAAGCCAGTCTTTCAGACAGATAGCAGTTTGTGTTTTTGCTTACACTACTTTTGCCTTGCACATGCTGGAGTACTTTAGGGAGTTCTTCTCAGATGTTCTGTTGAGTGAAGGTATCAAGTCCTTGCAGCAAAGTACTCCTTTTGTGCTTACTGTAAGTATGTGTCATAACATCTCTAACTGCATCCTACCATTTTTCTGGGGAAAAGACTGCATATCTACCACACTGCATTTTAGGCATAGGCGTATATCTGACCTGTCCCAAGGAAGAAAGGCTGCTTGCTTATCAGAACAGCTAGTGTTTTTCAGATGTGTATTTGTGTTCTGCTCTAGGGAAGACCTCTTCAGAAGTTTTTCAGTACCAATGAAACACCTGTAAACATCCTTCCTCTAAGACAGAGCATATGAAGCAACAGGAGGGAGGCAAGGGTTAGAGTGTAGCTGGAACAATTAGAGCAGAAGGGGATCTCAATGCCTGTGAGTAGCTGTAGCATGGGTAGAGTGCACCACAAAATTATGGTAAGGAGCATATTGATTGTACCTCAAGATTTGTAAGGGTGGCAGGACTATTGTGAGTTCTTCAGCAAATTGTTGCCAAATATGGGAGTTAGTGGACAGGCAAAAAATAAATTATATGCTTTGGGGTGTGGAAGGTATATCTATCTGAGAGAGAGTGATTTTGTGATCCCCTCTAAGTGATCAAGAGTACCAGCAGAGAAGTAACCCAACTTACACTTCAGAACAGATCAATACAATAGTAATTCAGGACAGAAGTGGCCACCTCCTACAGAAATGATGACATATCACTGCCCATGGATCACACCAACTTTGGTATCCAAATGATCCATTGTCCAATTTGCCGTAAAAGTGGAAATACTTCTGGAGAGGAGACAGTGAAATAGGTTAGTGAAATAAACTAAACCTGAGGTCTGGAACATGAAACTAACTCTAGCTGTGTATTAATGCTGCACCTGTGTTTATTTTCCAACCTGTTTGCATGCCACTACCATAATTTTTTAGCAGTATAACTTTTTTCTGTCGGTCATGCTGACTCAGCTGTCGCGGCCCTAGCCCAATGGCCTGGAGATGGCTAGGGACACAGCCAAGGGACAAATGGGGCGGGAGAGCCCTTTAGAGAAGCGGGCTCCCTCCACCTACTGACCGTGGTGTTGTCTCCCACGACCAGCAGCGTACAGGCCCGGTAGGTGCAATCCCAGTAGAGACCACAAAGTGTCTTGTTGTCTGAAGAATGCTCAGTTTATTCACAAGAAGAACAGGGGATGAAACCAAGCAAAAGGCAACAGGCAAAAAGCCCCGAGCACAGTCGGGAAGTAGCTTAAATACTGAAGGGGAGGAACATAAGACAACCAATCGGGGGAGAAATACGGGGTTTCTGGGGGAGGAGTCCAGGGGGCAGTGGCCAATCCTAACAACCTGACATCACTAGGATCAAATCATAGCACAGAGTTCACAGAAGGTTCTGGAGGGAGGGAGTGGTAACCGGGTAATGGACGGGAGGGGTATTACCAAATAAGGGGAGAGGGAGCTGGGAACAGGGTGAAATGGAGCAGGGAGGTAGGGACAGGGACAAACCATTGGGGAAAGGGGAAACCTGGGAACAGTCCATTGAGGGAAGCAGGGATGGGATGCAACACTCAGCCAGTTGGGCATTGCAGGACAGAAATTGTTGTGCCTGACTCCTGTGAAAATATTCAGTGGTAGATTCCTCTGTGGTGCTAATGGAGGCTTTAAACCAACAAAGGCTTTGAAGTCTTTGCAAATTCCATCTCATTCTTTTTAACCTCATTTTCAGAGGTTGTTTCCAATACAAAACTGTTGATTGTGCAGCAAACTGAGTAAGCTCAATCTGTGTCTCTATACTGGAATGATTCATCCTATTATAATTGCCAGATTGATTATAAACTCATTTTCTCAAGTACCTTCATATGCTTAGAAATCAATGTATTGAAATATATTATTCATTTAAAAAATTGCTTCAACCATTTTCAATACTTAATAAAAATGGTGAACATTTGGTTTTAAACTTAGTACTTAGAATTAGTTTGATAAAATAATTTTTTAAATATCTTCTTGATGACTGGGTGGAAGTAAAAAATCAATAAACTATTTAAATACAATTTAATAAATAAAATTAGACATAACCACATCCAGATATATAAAATTATTTCTTGTGTAGTAAAAGTATCAGCCTAGTGAACTGCAAAGTGAAAAAAAACGCATTTCAATGTAAGAAATCTGGGGTTAGAAAAATGGGTGCTATTGTCTGGATACACTATATTCTTTAAAATTTTCATCACATTTTTCTCTTTTTAAGGGGATTTATTTTGAAAGAAGTAGACTGCTAAAAAGAAAATACTGTCATTTTTTTCTATTATGTGTCTCTTTAATTTCAGTGGCTTCTCTTCATTTGTTGTGTGAATCATACTAAAATGTTCTGAAATGCTTTAAAGCCATGGTTGAGGAAGCTTCATGTATTAGTTTCAAACACATTTCCTGTTGAAAATATATTTCCTGTTCTAGTGCCTAGAGTGGCCAAACTAATCTACTACACTTTTATAAATTTTTTATATTAAATTTAATGAATAAAAATAATAACTAACATAATAAAATATGCATGTTTTCAGTGAAAACTTGTTCCATACATCAGAACACATTTTTAAACTCATAATAGTCATTATTTTAATTTACAAGTCTTGTGTCACTGCAATTCAGGAGTATTTCCAGTAGAGTTCAAGGTGTTACAGTACTGTAAAAAATACAAGAAATCCAAAGTCAAGCATTCAAAACACATCACATAGCAAAAATATATATTAAAAAAATATTAGGTGTTTTTACTTAGAAATATTTGAACCTTTAAATAGTTATGTAGATTATCCATAGGTCCTGTCACATAGAGTGAAAATAGTGTTCTGATATCTCATTAAAATTGCTTACTGTTTTTACATGGATTTTTCATGCATATACCTTTTGTTCTAAATTTTACTTCCCAAGCTCTTGGTATCTGAGCATTGCAGGAGAAAGGCAGGAAAGTTTCCTCTGTATATTTTTAATAATTATTATGTGCAGGAGTCTCTTTTACAAGTTTTTTCTTGTTTCACAAATAGAACAAAGTTCTTCATTTACATTAAATATTGCAGATCAGCAAGTGCAGCACAGACAAAAAGAAGAGCTGTTCAACACTTGGAAAAACTTTTTAACTTTCTTTTAATGGATGGTTCCAGAAAGCAACTCTAGGCCAGAGAAAATTCAACTTGATACTTCAAAGTTAGCTGTGTCTAGGTGAGTCAGAGCATCCAATGCATGAGAGCAACACAGAGAGGGAATCAGAATGTACCTGGCTAGATCTTTCTGTGATACAAAATCAGCCAGATAGCAACTTTCTAACGCAGTTTTACATACTGGAAATTGAACATTCTTCATTGCAGCACATTTGTCACTCTTGGGATCCTTCTTCTAACTGAGCGCCCCAGCATCAGGTGCATGGAGTTTTTATCATGCACACTAATTACATATTCATTAGTCATGCCCTCTTACATGATGTATATGTATTAAATTATTTTACATAGTCACACCCCTTGTCAGAAGTCCTTGCATGATCTTTTGGGATCCTCTTTGGTGATTTTCAGTGTCCAGTGTCCTAATATCTTAATATTTGAGGTGGCCATTCATTGACCCCAGCTCTTGAGTAAGATCAATACTGGTTTTTTGTATGACTCCTGCTTTGTCAGCCTTGCAGAGCTGAGCTGGCGTCCTGTTTGCTTAAGTTACATCCTTTATCTATTTTTCCAAGCCTGTGCTGTTCTGTTTTACTGTCCTTATCAACTGGAGCATTTTCAGTCCCAGTCCTAAGAAACATCCAAAGACCAGCCTGTACTTATTCTTTATTAATTGAGTCCAATCTTCTTATAGAATAGATATTTCAGTCTTCATGATGAAGGAAGAAAAATTCCTGGAAGAAATACAATGAATGAAATGTCATTTCTCCACACAGGGAAGAAGAGTTTGCCAGTGATTTGAGCCGATAAAAGGCAAGCATTAGCTGTGGAGGAAGAATCCAGAGGGCAGAGTGCCTTGCTTGTGAGCCTAACATTTCCTATGGAACATGTGGGTTAGGTTTTATGGGCTTGATCTGCTAAATTATCTACTCCTTTGCACACATTTTTCATATAGTTTCAGCAGATAATGTGAGGCGCACAATGATGGCCTGAATAGTATATTTTTTTCACCCCTTTTCTCTTTCCTTCACCTTTAAACTGTCTTTAACTTGTTCCATGAGTTATCTGACTTTCCTCTGCCTATTCTGTCCCCCAATCCATTGGGGTGGGGAGTGAGTGAGTGGTTATATGGGGCTTAGCTACTGACTGGGGCTAATCCTCCACAGGGGGTCTGTCACATGCAGAAAAAAGGGCAGATTTCTGTATACAGAGAAAATAAGATGCATGATGGAGCCTGGTCAGCTCAGAGACTTTGAGCAAAAGGGAGAGAACAATTTTTGGTTTGCAACATGCTTTCAAATCCATGTTATGCTGTTTTATTTAATCCTGCAATGCTTTAGTGCAAATGCATGCATGGTCTCTGCATTACAGAAGAGCAGTGGAGGCTATTTATAAGGAAAATGTTTTGCCTTACAGTCCTTTGCAGATCATTTCAATGGGAATAATGGTCCTGCTTAGATTTTTCCCACATACTAAGTTTCCTCTTCTGCTGAGTGTTCAAAATGGGGATCTCACTCTGCTCACAGCAACAGTTTTCTAGAGCAATTACCCAGAGGAGTTGTCAGGTCAAGACACTGTTTCATTAAATCTCAGCCCTGGGAGAGCATTCTCCTCTCCATAACCATCAAGAGAGAACTCAAGCACTGCTGTCAGCTTGGGTAACAAAGCCAGATAGACAGCAATTCAGACAGATCAGTATCTGTCTTTGAGCATCTCTGGTCAGAAAATGGCTTCATTAAATCATTTTTCTGATATTACTTACCGTGCTCTCTTGACTACATATGATATTAAGTGTTTTAAATCATATCATTTGGATCAAGCACAAAAACTAACGTATGTGGTATAAAATTTTAATTTAAATAAACAGAATTGCAATTATAAAAATTAGTCCAAGAAAGAAAAATGTCACACTTACCAACTGTGGGGGAGCATTACTAGAAGCAATAATCATTCATTGGTGAGTTAAATTCATCAAACCTGAAGAAAGATAAACTAAATTTCTGTTCTCAAATTTCTCCTTTTATGCACTGAAGAGTAATATCTTGCTTTACTGCATTTGAAGAATTTCTATTTCATTTGTCACTGAAAAATCCACCTTCATTTCATGGAATATATTTTTCTTAATTTTAGACTAAAAAACGCCATTTAACCTATAAATGTTAGCTTGTTATTTATAGATACAAAAGGATGCTAAATACAAATAGCCATAAAAAAAGAGGACATTAACAACTCCAGAGTACTTCATCTCCTTCCTACTCTTTGTATCTCTTTGCCTTCACAGAAGAAGAGATGAGGTGTTTTACATACCATAGTAGAACAGGAGAAAATATGCTACAGGTTTTGATGTTGCAGTTAGGTTTTTTCTTTTTTTCACTCATTGTCTGATTTTTTTGCCAATATAAGTCGGCAGAACATTAAGTTGATGTTTATTCATTCTGAAACATCTTATAAAAACCCAAACTACAGTTCTACACCTGTCCTCCTATGTCCTATACTTTTTTGGTCGAATGGTTCTAGTGTGAAACTTCAGCTGTAGTCATTTATGCAGCAAGACCCACAACTGGGAACATAATGAATACACCGGGGGATAAAGATCCAATTTCAAAGTAACCTAAACCATGTAAAG
>WEZZ01017067.1:30951-44365 GCA_013400585.1 Chloropsis cyanopogon
TATCAGAGTCCAAGGTCCAAAGACCTTTCCAGAAACTAGGGACGGGGTTTAGGTGATTGACAGGGGAGGGAAAGGAGGGGAAAAGGGATTGACAGCTGGCAACTGGGAGTGGAAAGAAACTTCTACAAGGGACAAACCAACTTGGGTAAAGGAACAGGGGTACATAGAACGAACCATTACATCAGGCTTAGAAACACACCCCAACACCAGGTGGCCAGGCCCAGAGAGTGGTAGTGCATGGAGTTACATCCAGCTGGTGGCCGGTCACCAGTGGTGTTCCCCAGAGCTCAGTACTAGAGCCAGTTCTGTACAGTACCTTCATAAATGACCTGTACAAGGCTGTCGAGTGTACCCTTGCTAAGTTTGTGGACAACACCAAGTTGGGTGGGAGTGATGATCTGCTGGAGAGTGGGAAAATTTTTTAGAGGCATCTCGACAGGCTGGATCATGGGCCAAGGTTTTCAGGTCCTCCTCTGGGGTCACAACAACCCCAGGCAGTGCCACAGGCTGGGGCAGAGTGGCTGCAAAGCTGCCCACAGGAAATTGACCTGGGGGTGCTGGTGACAGTGACTGAACATGAGCCAGCAGTGCCCAGGTGGCCAAGAAGGCCAATGGCATCCTGGCCTGTACCAGCAATGGTGTGGCCAGCAGGACCAGGGCAGGGATTGTCCCCCTGTACTCAGAGCTGGTGAGGTCACACTTCAAGTCCAGTTTTGTGCCTCTCGCTCCAAGAAAGACATGAAAGTGCTGGAGCATGTCCCTAGAAGGGTAATGGAGCTGGGGAGGGGTCTGGAGCACAAGTCCTGTCAGGAGCAGCTGATGGAGTTGTTTAGGCTGGAGAAAAGGAGGCTCAAGGGAGATCTGATCACTCTCTACAATTGCCTGAAAGGAGGGTATAGCCAGGTGGAGTTTAGCTCTTCCCCTGGGCAACAAGTGATTGGACAAGAGCAAATGCCCTCAAACTGTGCCAGGGGAAGTTCAGGCTGGACATCAGAAGGGCTTCCTTCGCTGAAAGGGTTGTTAAGCATTGGAATGGGCTGCCCAGGGACTTGGTGAAGCCACCATTCCTGGAGGATTTCAAGAAATTTCTGGATGTGGCATTAAGTTCTATGGTTGAGTTGACAAGGTGGTGATGGGTCAAAAGTTGGACTTGATGATCTTAGAAGTCTTTTCCAACCTAACGATTCTGTGCTCATGTAACTTAAAGTTGCCTAGAGTTTGGCTGCACAGGTACCATACACGGAAGTGTCAGTAATTATTTTTAAAACTATATTGAGATATGTTCCTAGAGCACCTTTACCTGTTATAATGAGTAAAAATAACCCAACATAAGACATTTGTTGTTCTTCAGTATCTGATACTAAAAATGTAAAATACATTTGGTAGGCATATATTATACCACATTGTATCTGAAATAAAAAAATACAGATTTTTTTGGTTGCCATGCAAAATCTGAGATTATAGAAGCCACTGAGAATCTGTATTTCTTTTCAGAAAATAATAAAAATTTTCAGCCCTAATCCTGAAAGAAATTCCTTTGATTATAGAATTCAGGGGTTTTAGTTGTTTAACCAGAGTTGGGATAGTCATTTAAATAATTGCTGCAAAAGTAATTTTGCTCCAAATTTTTTATGTCAGGGAATGGTGCCAAATTGATTATTTTTGTAGGTATGGCGATGTCTGACTCTTCTGAGTCTAAGCAGTGGTGTTTGTACAGATACCAGAGAACTGTTCAGCTATCTGGCCGGCCATAGATGAGGCTTTAAAATTTCTTCTCTATGCTCAAATACAATGGCAGAAAAGTCTTTGGATGGGTGGATAGAATTATCTTCTTGATCTGTTCTGATTAAACCAATCCACTCTAGACAGTGACAAAGGATAAAGTAATTAATTGCCACTTTCTGCACACTGGTTTCCAGCAGAGTTAGTGCAAGTCTTTGCCTTCATCACTGTATGGCTGGACTTCATAACTGCTGTGAACACCAAATGAGCATTGTCGTTTCCAGAAAAGCAACTTTCAGACACCTGAGGTAGTAAATGAATGCAGCACACAGTACTGTTTGTGAGAACTCTACTGCCTACTCCATGAGTGGGTGATATTGCCGATGAAATTTAAGAATCTAGTAGAGACCTTCTCTAATACAAATATCCACCCGGAAGAACATATGCCTAGTAGATCTTAATTTAAATTTAACATACAATTATAAACCAAGTCATCCACTTATTTACATAGATTTGGCTTCTTTGCTGAAGTCAAATGGGGATACTTCATCACTGGCTGGGCTAGAGTAGACCAATCTAGGGTCTTCTAGTAGGCTTGGCATCTGTAAACAACAGCCCTTGTTTGTGATATAAGGCTTTGTATGTTGAGCCAGTGAGCCAAACACATACAAAGTTATGAAAATGCAGTGGGAGTTGTGGTATACAGTCAAGGGCATTACAGCCTTCTTTTGGTATAAATATGTACAGTTTTCCACTACAGTTTTTTACCCTTTGCAGTGAGCCTGGAGAAAACATTTATTCAAGCCTCTTATGTATATTTTCATTTCTTTCCTAAATTGTACAATCAAATCTGTCAAATTCAAAATCTGTTACATACTAAAGCTTAAAATCTGTTGCTATTTTGGGATTTAATTATTTTCTTTTCAGTAGCACCTAAAATTAAAATCATGTAAAAAGACTCAAAAAATATACATCCCATTCCACATAGGCAGAGTCCCATTTACTTGACTGCAGCTCTGTGGGGTTCTCCTGCTCATTTTCAGAGTCAGTGAGACTTCTCCTGGAAGCTGATCTTACAACGGAACAAGGCTGTCTGTGCACATGGGTGGTGGCTGTAGGGCTGTGAAATGGAGGCAGACAGGTCTGTCCCAGCAACAGTGGTCACGCAGCGTGGGCTGCAAGTGCCCAAAAGGCACAAAAGTGCCCAGGAGGCTGATGGGGGACGTTGGCTGAGCAACCACAACAAGCCTCATGCTTGTTTAAAACAGCAGGAGGCAGGAAGAGCAGAAGTACTATATGCAAGAGCTTGATAATCAGGGCAGGTGCAACTGCTGCCAGCAAGCCTGCTCCAAAACCTTGGCACCTAACTCAAGGGGTGAAACAAGCTCCAGTTCTTTGAAGAACATGGACATGAAATCCTTCCTTGCTAAGAGCATCACATGAACTTCTTCAGCAAGCTACCCTGGGCTGTGCAGGACCATCTTATGGGTAACTGTGGGCCAGGGTAAGCAGGGGCATCCTGTGAGTGCAGAGTTTCCTCACCAGGCTGCTGGTCATGGGATTGCCAGGCAGGAGCATGGCATGACAGCACAGCAGGTAAGTCAGCACAGGGGAGCCCTGGATATCATGTGCCCTGCAACAGCAAGGAGAGGCAAAGGCCAAGACTCAAGGCAAAAAGTGAATGGTCAAAAAATGGGACACAGACTGCCATTAGAAGACAGGCAGAAACAAATTTTGGTTTTCATCCCTTTTCAGGCTAAACCTTCTTTTTTTTTTTTCCTCTCTGGCACTTTTCTTGTTTCCTTGAAGCATGTGATATATAGAATGAAATACTATAGATCTACTCCGTGTGCCCTTGTACTTTCTAAATACAAATTCAGATCCTGTTCTTTCTTGTTGAGAGAATATTGACAGTAGCACAGTGTGTCCAGTCTTCGTTCCTGTGGCTGTGCTATGCTACCATTGGGTCTAAATGAGGTTCTAGCTTGAGAACTGTAGAAGCATCAAAGCTGGCTGGCACCTCTGGAGCACACACAGTCCCACCCCTGTCCAGAACAGGTCAGCCACAGCAGATTGCTTAGGGCTGTGTGTCCAACTAAGTTTGAGTATTTCCAGGGACAAAGACTTCACAACTCCGCTGAGCAGCCTGTTCACAATCACCCTCATTCAGCCTTCAATCAGTCACCCTCACTGTAAAAAAAAACTTTCCTCCTATTTTGAAAGGAATTTTGTGTATTTTGATTTTTGCTGTTTCTGCTGTCACTGGGGACCACTGAGAGGAGCCTGGTTCTGTCTCACTCTGCTTATCAGATATTTACATATAGTGATAAAATCTCCCTGAGGTTTCTCCACACACAGCTCTCTCAGCCTTTCCTCCAGTGAGAGATGCTTCAATCTCTTTATCATTGTGACTCTTTGCTGGACTCACTCCAATATACTCAGGTCTCACTTGTGCTGGAGAACTCAGGACTGTGCACAGCACTTCAGGTGTCTCTCATCAGGGCTGAGCAGAGAGTAAGGATGAAATCTCCCTGGCTGCTGGCAACTCTCTTCCTGATGCAGATAAGGAGGCCGTTGGCCTCTGCTGTAAATGTTGCTGGCTCATGGTCTACCCATCCTCCAGGCCCTCCAGATGTTTTTTGGCCAAAGCTTCTTTCCAGCTGGTCAGTCCTCAGCCTGTGGTGGCATGGAGGGTTATTTCCCTCCAAGTGCAGGACTTGGCATTTTTCCCTGATGTTTCTGTTGGTCCATTTCTCCAGCCTGTCTAGATCTGTCTGAATAGCAACACTCATCTCAGTTTTGTATCACCTGCAAATTTTCTAAGGTTGTGCTCTTGTCCCACCACTTCTAGGCCCTTAATTAAATGGTTAAACAAGAGTGGACTCAATCTCAATCCCTGTAGCATACCAGTAGTGACCAGCCCACACCAGATGGTGTTTGTGCAAGACACCATAACACTTTGAGCCTGGGATTGAGGTGAGGATGATAAGTCTGTAGTTTTCTGAATCCTCCTTTGTGCCCTTCTTGAAGATGGGGATGGCATTTGCCATTTTCCAGTCCTCAGGAACTTCTTCCAGTTGCAGTGACCATTACCTCTGATACTCGAGAGTAGCCTCATAAAGACAAGGGCACTTCAATTCCCTCAGCACTCATGTACAGCCTGTCAGGTCGTGTGGATGCATGAATATCCAGTCTATTTAAATGCTCCCTAACCCACTCCTCCTCCACCAAGGATAAGTATTCCTTGCCCCAGTCTTTCTCTGTGGTCTTAGTGAACTGGAATAGCTTTATCTCTTAAGACTGAGGTGAAGAATGTATTGACTACTTGGCCTTTCCCCTGTCCTTTACTTCTAGATCCCTGACCATTCAGCAATGAGCCCACATTTTCCCTTCTCATTTCCTCAACAATGAACCTGTAGAAAACTTTCTTTTTCTCCCCATATCCCTTATCAGATTGAACTTCTCTAACCCTTCATAAACACCTCTCCTCACATGAGGATTTGTCTTGTAATCCTTAGCCGTCAGGACCCGACCACCTCATCACCCATCCTAAGGCAGAGAGCCAGCCCAGGGCAGAGACCCATGCATCCTGACTGCTCTCTCACAGAAAAGATGATGTCCCCATCTCAGCTTCCCAGCCTGTCCTTCCTGCAGACCCTGAATCTGCCCATTGCACTTTGTCCATTCTGTGAACTGTTCCAACATTTTCTCTGATCACCAAATCTTGTTTCAGGCCCTATAGTTATTGTATATTGGTGCTTTTAAGCACTAAGTAACTGTCACTGTCATGATGACTAACGTATTTTCATAATATTTGTGAATCACAGAAATCCTATTGCACTTCAGTGTTTGGACCGCATTTCCCAAGAATCTAAATACAATATATGGGATAAAAGTGCACTCTTACTTTACATCACTCTTAGAAAAGTCAAGAGTATATTTTCTGAATTTAGAAATCGCTTATACATAATTTCATGTAAAGTTTTAGATGAATGCATTTTTAAATGACCGTGATTAAGTGGATGTATCAGAAATTATAAGTTATTTCAAGTAACTGTAGCGTGTTTTAACTTTTATTTTTGGCAAGGTGTAGGGGGAACAGTAAGATCTAGATTGTGTAAGTTGCTTACTGCCAAATTCAGTGTCTATTCAAATACAACGATATCATCCAAAAGAGTACAAAGACAGTTTTTGAGGACAGGAGAACAGAAACATGAAGAAGTGTGAAGATTTTTCCAGGATCACACACTGAACCAACAGATCAAAAAATTTGCATCCTCATATTCTGCATCTTGGTAAGAATATTTTACTTCTCTAATACCTATACAATTATTACACAAGTTCATAAGGTACAATTTAAACCCAGGAATTTCATGACACTGTTATTATGTCTATGTCCATTCAGAGAGTACAAGTTGTAAGTTATGGTTGGTGGCTGCAGAGACACATGAAGCAATTTTGGCATGCAGTCCAAAAAGTGTATGTTCATAGTCTCACTATGAACAGAATGGAGGGAATTTCGTTAAAATTAGTGCAGATCTTGTCCAGGCAATGGAAAGGGAGTTGTGATGGAAAGGTAGGTATTTTCAGCTTAATACCCACAAACATATTTGTTGCAAAAGTGAGTATACAGTATCTACCAAAAATAGAAGCTAGGGTCCTGGCTGCCCATGAAGATCACAGGAAGATTGGTTGCCAGATTAGTAGGAGGGATTCACTACCACTTATGAAGGCCAAAACCATTTAGCTTTCAGGCTATCAACTGTTCACAGTGTTGTGCTCTTAAGCCTATCATTCTGGTAGAGCAACAACATAGAAACAACATGGAATCACAGAATCATCTGGTTTGCAAAAGCCTCTACAAGTATATAAAGTCCAACCATTAAACTCCACTGTCAAGTTCACCATTAAACTTGTCCCCAAGTTCCACATTTACAAACCTTCTAAATCCCTCCAAAGCTGGTAACTTCTCCACTTCCCTGGGCAACCTGTTCCAATGCTTGGGCACTCTTTCTGTGAAGAAACTTTTCCTAATATCCAAACAAAACCTCCATTAGCACCCTTGAGACAATTTCCTTTTGTCCTGTCACTTGTTACCTGGGGGAAAAGGCCAGACCCCACCTTGCTACAACCCCCTTTCAGGCAGTTGTAAAGAACAGTAAGATCTCCCCTGAGTCTCCTTTTTTCAAGCCTAAACAATCCCAGCTCCCTCAGCCACTCCTTGTAGGACCTGTGCTCCAGACCCTTCCCCAGCTCCATTGCCCTTCTTCTAGGGACATGCTCCAGCACTTTCATGTCTTTCTTGGAGTGAGGGGCACAAAACTTTGTGGGGTTCTGTTAAGTTAATGGTTCACTGTTGGGTCCATTTATTATAGAGGTTCATTCATTCACCCCCCACAGTTTCGTTATAGACTCTCCCTCTCTCTGTCAATCCCATCCCCCGCCCACAGGGTGAGGCTCAGATGCATCTCAGTCACCCTCCTTCCCCTCCCTGTTCTAGTAAGTTCTTTAAGTTCTGCACCCCTATTGGTTTTTGTGTACTGTTCCCTGCCTACTGTGTATCCCTACTGCTTGATGTTTCTCTCCATCAACCATGTAATAACTTTTGTTGATTCTCATTGGTTTACTTTTACCCCTCCCAAGGGGTATTTAAGGTGCTGTTTCCCTTCCTCTGGGCTCTCACTTGGGAGAACCAGGGAAGGAATAAACCGACCTTGTGCCACCCCAACTGAGAGTCTCTCCTTTCTCCGCAATCATCGCCGCTTCTATCTGCGGCCTTGCTCGCAAGGACCTATGAGCCCAAACTCTCCNCATCCCCCGCCCACAGGGTGAGGCTCAGATGCATCTCAGTCACCCTCCTTCCCCTCCCTGTTCTAGTAAGTTCTCTAGGTTCTGTACCCCCATTGGGTTTCGTGTACTGTTCCCTGCCTACTGTGTATCCCTACTGCTTGATGTTTCTCTCCATCAACCATGTAATAACTTTTGTTGATTCTCATTGGTTTACTTTTACCCCTCCCAAGGGGTATTTAAGGTGCTGTTTCCCTTCCTCTGGGCTCTCACTTGGGAGAACCAGGGAAGGAATAAACCGACCTTGTGCCACCCCAACTGAGAGTCTCTCCTTTCTCCGCAATCATCGCCGCTTCTATCTGAGGCCTTGCTCGCAAGGACCTATGAGCCCAAACTCTCCTGTCCGTTACAGCTCAGGAGAGGGGCCTTGTTGCTTGTGTCCACTCATCATAGCTAGCCGGGGACGCCAGTGGACAGCAGCAAAACTGGACTTGAAGTGTGGCCTCATGTGGGGTTTCATTTTATTCGTTTGCGTTTGTTAGCTAAATGTTTACAGATGGTTCATTCNTTTCTCCGCAATCATCGCCGCTTCTATCTGAGGCCTTGCTCGCAAGGACCTATGAGCCCAAACTCTCCTGTCCGTTACAGCTCAGGAGAGGGGCCTTGTTGCTTGTGTCCACTCATCATAGCTAGCCGGGGACGCCAGTGGACAGCAGCAAAACTGGACTTGAAGTGTGGCCTCATGTGGGGTTTCATTTTATTCGTTTGCGTTTGTTAGCTAAATGTTTACAGATGGTTCATTCTGTACTCCCCTGTTAAGTTGAATAGACTCTCCCAGGCCCCTGTCAATCCCTTTCCCCTCCCCTTAGGAGGACTGTCAGGGCCACCCCTTTCCCTTGTCAATCACCCTTCCCCTCCTGCCTCTGTTGTAGTAAGTTCTTTGAGTTCTGTTATGTCATTGGTTTGTTCAGCTAAGTCCCTCCTCTGTTATTCCCTCTTTGGTTGCTGGCTTTGTCTTTCATTGAATGTATCAGTTTTGTTTGCACCTCATTGGTTCACTTTAGCCCCTCCTCAGGACTTTATATTGTGTTGCATCCTTTGCTCCGGGCTCTCTCCTGAAAGGGGCTCGAGGAGAATAAACCTCCCGTATTCACCTCAGCAGAGAGTCCTCCTTTCTTTCTTGGCTTCAGCTCTTCCCCAGGGGCACAAAGGAAGAACCCATGGACCCTTCCACTCCCATCCATCTGCGCTTGGGGGTGGTTGGGTTGCTGCTGCGTCCGGCCCACACCAGCTAGTCGGGACGCCCCCCAGGGCCACAGTAGCAGCCTCACCAGCTCTGAGTGCAGAGGGACAATCCCTGCCCTGGTCCTGCTGGCCACACCATTGCTGGTACAGACCAGGATGCCATTGGCCTTCTTGGCCACCTGGGCACTGCTGGCTCATGTTCATTTACTATCACCAGCACACCCAGCTGGCGGGCAGCTGGGCAGCTTTGCAGCCACTCTGCCCCAGCCTGTGGCACTGCCTGGGGTTGTTGTGACACAAGAGCAGGACCTGGACTTGGTCTTGTTTAGTGTCACACCATTGGCCTTGGCCCATGATCCAGCCTGTCAAGATGCCTCTAAAAAATTTTCCCACTCTCCAGCAGATCATCACTCCCACCCAACATGGTGTCATCTGTACAGTGCCAGAGCGTGCACTCAATTCCCCGTCCAGATCATAAATAACAATATTAAAAAGAATTGCTCCAGTACTGAGCCCTGGGGAACACCACTGGTGACCAGCCACCAGCTGGATATAACTCTATCCAGCACCACTCTTTGGGCTGGGCCATACGGCCATTTTGCTTTTACAGTGTACAGTGCACCGATCCAAGCCAGTTTCTCCAAGAGAAACTATTGGAAATGGTGTCCAAAGCTTTACCAAGTCCAGGTAGACAACATTTATAGCCTTTCTCTCATCCAGTAAGCATGTCACTCTGTCATAGAAGTAGATTGGGTTGGTCAAGCAGCATCTGACTTTCACAAACCCATACTGACTGGCTCTAATGCCCCTGGTTGCTCTACAGTTGTCACATGATAAGACTCAGGATGATCTATTCCATGGCCTTCCATGACACCAAGGCCAGGCTGACAGGCCTATAGTTCCCTAAGTCCTCTTTCCAGCTCTTCTTTCTTATAGATGGGAGTCAAAATCCATATAGTTGGGTTTGTCAAAATCCAGTCAGATAGGACCCTCCTGGGTAGCCAGTACTGCCAATAAATCATGGAAAATGGCTCAGTAAGCAGTTCTGCCAGCTCCCTTAGTCCCTCTGGTTGCATCCCATCTGGCCTCATAGACCTGTGTGTCTAAGTGGTGCAGCAAGTTCAGTGACTGTTTCCCCTTGGATTGTGTGAAGTTCATTCTGCTCCCCATCCCTGTTTTCCAGCTCAGGCAGACAGGTACCTTCAGAACACCTTGTCCTGCCATTAAAGACAGGCAAAGGTGCCATCAAGTACGTCAGCTTTTTTCTCATGCTTTGTCACTATTTTTAGCCCAGCATCTAGTAAGTGATGGAGATTCTCCTTAGCTGCTTTTGTTGGGAATATATTATAAAAACATTTTTCTTTGTCTTTTATGACAGTAGTCAGATCAAGTTCTAGCTGGGCTTTGGCCCTTCTAATTTTCTCCCTGTATAATTTCATGACATATTTGTGGTCCATCTGAGTTGCATGCTCCTTCTTTAAAAAGGCTTAAACTCTCCTCTTTTTTTCTTGAGTTCCAGCTAAAGCTCCTTGTTCAGCCAGGCTGTGTTGGGGTGCAAAGTTAGGGTTTATTCAAGTTTATATGTTACCTGCTTTGGTTTGTTCCATGTTCCCCCTGTTGTATTCCCCGAGTTGGTTTTTCCCTTGTGGAAAGTTCTTTCCCCTCCCAGTTCGCTATTGTCAATCCCTTTTTCCCCTCCTATCCTTCCCCTGTCAATCCCCTTTATCCCTTCCCAATTCCCTAGAAAGTTCTGTGGAACTTGGACTGTGATAGGGCCTCCTCAAATGATCCCTCCTTCCCCTCTCCCTGATAGGGAGAGATCCCCGTCCATTCCTCTGTTCCCACCTCCTTTCCCTTTTTTCATTGGTTGTGGGTGGTGACACCCACTGGCTTTAAAAGACAGTGCAAGACGCCATTCTGGGCTCTTGCCTGAGCTGTTGAGGACTGTGTTAGAACCCGTGCTGGTCTCGGCCAGTGCGGGGGACAATAAAGTCTTTCCAACGCTCATCCAAGAGTCTCCTCAGCCTCCTTCATCGACGCTTTGACTCTCCGAGAGGGCTTCGAATCCACCGAAGGCATAGACTCGGTTCTTGGCTTGGAGGCTAGCCATTTACCAGAGTCAGCGCCCCTCTCTCAACGCCGCCCGCCTCACCAGTGCTAGCCGGGGTGGGGACCGACTGCCTCTGACCCCGAGAGGCAGGAAGAAGCGGGACAGCATTAAGGCTGGTCTTCTTCCCCGACACCTTGTCTTTTCACATGTGGAGACAGCCTGCTCCTGTGTTTTTAAGATTTCCTTATTGAAGAATGTCCAGCCTTCCTGGACATCTTTGCCTTTCAGGACTGCCTCCCAAGGCTTTCTGTCAATCAGCGTCCTAAACAGGCCAAAGTCTGCCTTCCGGAATTCCAAGGCAGCAGTTTTGCTGACCTCCATTTTTTTATCTCTGAGAACTGGAAGCTGTCATTTCATGATTACTGTGCCCAAGACAACCATCACATCACCCACCAGTCTTTCTCTGTTCACAAACAACAGTTCTAGCAAATGCCTTCCCTAGATTGCTCACTCACCAGCTGTGTCAGGATGTTATCTGCCACACAGTCCAGAAACCTCCTGGGCTGTTGTATTCCAGCAGACATCTGGTAAATTTAAGTTCCTCACAAGAACAAGATCTAAGGTTTGTGAAGCTTCTCCTAGTTGCTTATAGAATATTTCATCTGCCTCTTCATCTTGGTTGCGTGGTCTCTAACAGAAACCCACCAAGATATCTGCTCTGGGCCTTCCTCCTGATTCTCACCCATAAACCTTCAACCCCATCATCAAAATTATTAAGCTCTAAATAATCAAAACACTCCCTAGCACACAGGGCTACCCCACCTCCTCCCTTGCTTATCCCTTCTGAAGAGTTCAAAGCTTTCTGTTGCAGCATTCCAGTTGCCTGAATCATCCCACCATGATTATGTGATGTTGACTATGTCATAGTATTCCTGCTGCTCAGTGGCTTCCAGCTCCTCCATTTCTTCTCCATGCTGTGTGCATTTGTGTAGAAGGAGTTCATTTGGGATATTGATCCTGCCACCTTTTCAGGAAGAGAAGCTCTAAGTCTTATGCCACCATTCTCAGGCACATCTGTGGTTTCTAATGCTTTAGTAGCCCTCATGTCTTTGCTGTTGCACGGTCTCAATCCCCTATGTCTACTGAGATCACTGCACAAGCAACCTTGGTAGCATACCACCCCTCAGTGTCATGCTGTCCCCAGGCTTATCTCCAGCACACCTGATTTTGTCCCTTTCCCCTAGACTTTGCTAGAGGAGATGCTCTTGGGAAGGCTGTGGTCTCGGCAGCTTCTGCCGTGCCACCGCATTTCTCAGTGAATCCTGTTGGCTCCTGTGCAAGTTCCTTTTCCTCCTTTGAGACAGGTGTACCCCATCCGTTGCCGGGAGGCCTGGTGTCATGTAAACCAACCCATGACAAAAGAACCCTCAATTTTGCCAGTGACACCAAGCTCAGAGCCAGGTACTGGTCTGTAATCTTTCTGTTTCTTCTCTCATGATGCCCTGCAAGTGGCAGGAGAGAGGAGAACAAACACTACCTGTGCTCCCGATCCCTTAACCATTCATCCCAAGGCCCTAAAATCTCTCATTTGCCCATGGACAGAGACCAGCAGAGCCATGAGGCTCTGATTCCCCCTACTTGCTGTTACACATTGTGTATTTGTGAGCAAAATCCTGGGAAGGGGAGAAAAAGCAACATGAAAGTACTTGTTTCTGCAAATCAGAATGAAAAGGCCTGTAGGAGACAGGAGAGAATATATCCTAAAACAAGGCCAAAAAGCAGACAAGAAGAAATAGTGTTAGCAGCAGGTGAGCATTTTGCCAGACAATTTTTTAGTAGGTGTTAAGTTCAAGGATAGTAAAAGAAGGAAATAAAATACCAAAATTTGTTATGTTACACATTTTTTTGCCTATTGCAGCTTGTTATCTTTCACCTCACTTGATACATGTGATGTCTCAGGTTTTAGCTTTTATATTTTTCAGATTCTGTGCTGCTTTAGTGTGTGGGTCTGGGCTTCATATTAGGGGATAGTAATCTCTCTTCATAGGGTAGGTAGACAAAACAATTCCTTATCTAGCTGGGGACCCAAGGACAACCGATCCAGATCTCAGGCCCAAGAGCATAAGCAACAGTGGACTGAAGAGAGAAAAACAAAAGGATGGGACTTCATGGGCTAAGGCTGTAATTGCACAATTAACTCCAATATGCTAATGGAACAAAACTTATAAAAGTGTGAGACCCTGTGACTGGTTGTCCATTTTGTGACCATTTTGGGTTCACCTGGGGTGTAGCCCTGGCTGGGCTCTTGTACTGCCCAAGGTGTATCCATTGAGGCCTCCTAATAAATTGCTACTTTATTCTTTAAGTCCCTCTAGCGTCTGTTCGAGGTCAGCCTTCACAAGGCATCACATGGTGCCATTTTGCTGTGTTACCCCTAGTAGTAGGATGCAGGCATTGCATGTTGCTTTTGATGCAGACAGCAAAGATGTTATGGTGATTGTAAATGATGGGGTGTTGGGTGTCCCTTTTGTATGTAAAGATTTTGGCATAATAGCTGAACTACTGAGGCAGCTCTAAGTTTAAAATTAAAGTTTGATTCTGGCATTTCTG
>WEZZ01017068.1:0-50090 GCA_013400585.1 Chloropsis cyanopogon
TGGAGCTGTGGCTGTCCTCTGTAAGTCGATCTCTTTTGATAACTGCTGTGTTAGAAAGGTGGCAGACTTGATATTGTGCGAGCCATTTTATTTGTGGAATGTAAAGAAGCAACTGTTCTGTTTTTCTATTTGCTAATAGAGAGACTTCTGATTTAAATGAGAAAAAAGACATTTTCTTATCTTCATCTGTTGAGAGAGAATTTTGCACATTTCCTGGCCTTTCTTTATGCATCTATATTTTCATGTCCCCTAAATTTTCTTATAATTCCTTCCGACATCATCTTGTTTCTTGAGTTCTGAACAACCCTATTTTGAGCACTTGGTAACTCATTGACAAGCTAATTCTGATGTTGCATTTCATAGCAATAAATTCTATATTCTTAAACATTATATCATAATTTGTTTTTATTTCATTTGGTGTGATTTTTGATAGCTTTTTGATCTTTAGCTTTATTTTGTCTCTGTATTTTTACCCTCCCTCAAGACTCAGTATTGCTCTGTCTTTTAATAAAATGAGTAATATTTGGAGCAAGGTGTCTTGCATTGCAAAGTTGTTTTTGCATGTTTTAAGTGAAAAATGCATGAGATATTTCCCTAAATTTTTGCCCTCCTCCCCTTTTTTTTTTTGTTGGAGGACACCAAAATGAGAAGTGCAGAAGAGAACTGTAAGGCCTATACATAGACTTTTAAAATACGTAAAACTATAAAATATGTTTGTGTTCTTTAGGAAGTCAAAGCACCTGGTTGCACAGCATTTCTGAGCTTGATTTTGGCTCTTCTGTAGAAAGCTTTCACTCCATGGAAGTAGTTTTCTCTTTAGCCAGCACCTGTTAGAGGCCTGGCAATGACTGACATGGTTGCTGCAGCTGTATGATTGTCCAGGTGAACAGTGGGTGCTTTTCTGCTATTTTTTAAATTCTGCCTTTTTCTTCTGGTACTGTTTCTTCTTACAATGTATTTAAGCAGTCTCCTTGACTTTGGTAGCAGTATCCATAAGGCACTGTAGTGTGGATTGGGAATAAGTGTCCAGTCATACAAGTAGCGAACAGGTTTAGTGCAAGCCATAAAATGTTTTGAAGATTTGTGGAACAGGTTGTTTTAGCCCGTGTTTAGTAATTATGGAACATGCTTGAGCTACTTAAGGGCCAACAGATGAAAAATTATTGATTATTGATTCCTGCAGGTTATGGCAGTAAGTGACTTCTCATGGTGGGATACACTGCAGGCATCTGGATAAATGTCCTTTCCTAAAAATTACAACCCATGTCAAAGTTCTTGCCCACTTCCCGACCTCGTTGCTACCAAGCAGAGAAAGCCAGACCTGAAGAAGTTTGAAAGCCTCTCTCCTCTTGGGTTCTGTACTTAGTGATAGCTCATTATTAATCTGCAAAGCACTGTCCTTGGAATTCTGATTGGTAGGTTACGTCATAGCAAATGTTCATATTCAGCTGGAAGTAGTTATGAGTATTGTTTTCAGTGAGCTTAACCAGGAAACTGGTTACTCTTTTTCTGTCTGGTACACGGACATAGTTTTCCACTGAATATTTAGCAGTAGGCATTTTTCCTTATTTCCCTGTGTTTTATTTCCATTTAATTCCCTTAATTCTTTAGGTGCTGATACTTTTCGTAATGGTTGGAAGATCACAATCTTAAACTGACAGCAGAAAAAGCCCAGGAGTCCCCTAGCTCAGGTTTTTTTTCTTCTCTTTCTGCTTGCTGTTCCCATCTGGTATCTGTTCTTTTTAATGCATATTTAAAGGATCACAATTATTAGTACTTGGGGGAGATTTGTGAAGTGCTACTTCTCTATCTCGCTGGTCATGTCACAGAATTCAGCCAGAAAATTCCAGTCTGTAGCTGTACAAACTTACAGGTATTTGTACAAATAATAGACAAAGTTAATGAAATACTACTGTCCCTTGGGGAAGATTTCCCATGTTTGTAAAATCTGTGTGAATCGATAGAAAAATGGTCAGATCAAGTGTATATCAATTTAAATCCAGAACAGCATCACTTCAAATTGTCAAAAACTTCTGGCTTTTGATGATGGTGTTACCACCTTTTAGACAACAAAAATTGACAACACTGACCTCAAAACTGTTAGAAATTTTTCCAAATATTTTAATAAATACTGGAGATGAAGTAACATGCTTAGCCTTATACCTGATTTTAGTTCTTACCTGTATGTAGAGTGGGTAATATATGCGCAGCCTAGTGAAATACATTTTAGCATTAAAACTGATTCATGTGGTTCAGTTCTGAGAGCCTTAGTGAACTGCACCTCCTGGAATATCCCTGTACAGAAATTTGGCTTTGAAATGGGCTAAAAGAAAGTAATGGAAGCTTACTGATCGCTTCAGTGTCATCTTAAAGGAAGCACATCTGTCATTTTGCTGAGGGAAGGATAACTGCGTTAACCTTCCTCCCCGTGCCCTTGGTGAGGCACTGCAAGATGATTCAGAGGATTTAGTTCAGCCTCGGTAGGAAATGCTGCACAGCTCAGATGGTGGGTGATTTTCAGTGTGTGGGCCATGTGCTGGTCCAGGCAGCCGAGTCAGAGGGAAGCAGGGAAGAGGGTCGAAGGGATAGTTAGAGGTGGTGGTTGTGTAATCGCTCAGTGTGAACGTGGGAGCAGCCCAGGCCATGCTTCTCCTGGAGGTGTTCTGTGTGAATTAACTAATGTTGCTGTGACTGAAACACCTGAGCCATACCTGGCTTTCCTTTGTGCATTTAACACCTCTTTGGTCAGCACGGTCCTGGTATTGGGTTAGCCCGAGGCACTGGAGTATGGGGGATCCTTCTCAAAGCCTGGTGAGAGCACCTGGGTGTAAATGTCAGCAGCTTCACTGCTGATTTGTTAGGAATTTAGTGGGAGGGTGTCATAGATCTGTTTTTCTTACTTTCCATGTGAAACGGGCAGTATATTTATTCTTTGAAATATGGCTCTCTGAGATGTCTTAACTGGAAAGGTTTGCCTGACTGGGCAGGAGTGTGTTCTCTCCCCCTCTTCCTGCTGGTGAATCATCCCAAATGAGCGGTAAGCTGTCTTTACTCCTGTCACCTGCTGTGGAGAACACTCGGTCTGGGAAAACACGGAGCCATGAGCACCCTGAGCAGAAGCGTCACGCACAGCCTTGGACTTCAGTGTCATAGTAAAGCTCAGGAGAGAGCAGGTGTGAGCAGGAGGAGGCACAGTGCCCACCTGGACTCTCTGGAGCTGACGTAAGAGCGGTAGTAACCCCTGTGCAGCAGGCACCCTGGTAGCTGTTCACTGCCATGGTGAGCAGTGCTACTCAGACCACTGCTTAGTAAGAAAATTCTTCCACGCAGTTAAACCAAGGTGGTCTCAACAGGCCTTGAAAAGAAATCTGGCAGGGTTTTCTCATCCCCAGCATCCTGAGCTGAGCCAGTACTAGGGGTGTGTCAAAAAAAAGGTATCAAAAGTAATAAAATAGTTCTTTGGTTGGTTAATTTAATAGATGAAAGTGATGACTCTATTCTGATTTTAATGTCACCTCTGTGGTAATATTCAGGTGTTAGCTTTCATTTAAATACCAAAAATTTAACTATCCTAATTTGACAAAACCCTTGAAAACCTTAGTCTTAAAAGGTCAAAACCAAATTGTGTTCATAAATTTTTCAGACTTTTTTTTCAGATTTTTCAGATTCTAAACCTTTTAAAATGACAGTTGTGTGGACTTTTTCTCGTCTAATGTAAGTTAGAAGTCTTGGGTCTGAAGGAAATGCACATAATTTCAGGACTGTGGTTTTGTTCCCAGCTCAGAGTCCCATATTCTACCTGGAAGCTGTAGCCACTAACTTGAAATATGTTGTCTCATGGCCCACTGTGAGCACACCGAGAACCCGACTATAAAAAGCCTACGTGGTGACTTTCAATGTAATCTGAACCTTTTAATTGTTAAAACTGGGAAACTGATTTTTGGATCTGGAATGAAGCAGAATACATGTTGAACCAGATTATCCTGAAAACAGGATTGTTTATGGGGTTCCATTTCTGTAACACTGGGAGGGCTGACATTTTCCCTTCAAAATAATTGAATTGGTCACCTTTCTTATATGAGTCCATGATTAATAAGGTGTTCTTATTACAGATGGCATTTTAAAATGCTGTTGCCTGTTAATCCTTAATAAATAGTGACTTGAAACTTTGTTGTTTTTCTCTTGACACTGCAAATGGGGCTCTCTGGCTTTCTCCAGAGGTACATTACAAATTGATTTGAAAATCACTTTGTAAGTGTTGTGATTTTGTGGAGTTTTTTGTTAGTTTGTTTTGGGTTTCTTGATGCTACTTAATAGTGATCATGAAAGGATAAAATCTTTCCATTTTTGGAGGCCTAAAGATAGGGGTCAGTAGGACCGGTGCCTTGGGATTCTAGAGAGCAGACTTTGGCCTGTTGAGGAGACTGGATAAGAGTCCCTTGGGAAGAGAAGGGAAAGGACTGTGGCGAAGCTGTGTCTTCTTGGTTTCATCCTGGTTTTTAGAAGCTTCAAGTGCTTTTTCTTGATGTTGTAACACTCCTGACCATGGGAAGTTCCTTTTTGGGCGCTGCCTCAAAAGCAGAAGCCTTGGGTGGGTGAGCATGGACCAGGGCAGGATGGAGGAAGTGATGCCACATTTGATGTTTTCCCATGTGAATTTTGGCCTTAGAAAACAAATCGAAGTGGGAAAAGTGCAGGCAGTGGAAGAGAAACACTTAGATGGTCACTGTGAAAAAGCTTTGAGTTCGCATTGAATTAGGTCCAAGGTATGAAACACATGGCATGAAATGCTTTTGGTTGGTTCTTGGGCACTTTAGGAAAATGATAATTGACTAGCCACAGTAAGTTGCTCTATTTTTATTTGGTTAGTTGGTTGGTTTTGCAACCCTTTGCTGCTTTATTAGCCTTTGTTGGCCTTTTTTTATTGGTCTGAATTTGCAAAGCCCATGTTCCTTAATTCACTTTGGGCATTTACTTATTAAGGCTAAACAAGGATATCCAGCATTCTCTGCAATGGAAAAAGAGAACAAATCCATAGAAGACAGAAAAGGCATTGTTCTGACATGTCATTAAATCTCAGCAGGCACCTTTAAGAAAAATCCTGCAAGAAGTTTGAAACGAAACCTGATCTTTCCATAATAATTTCAAATGTGGAGGAAGAACACGGAAGCTTTCTGGTTATGGAAAACTGAGTTTAGAAGAGTACGTTGGTATCATTAAACCCTTTCTCAAAAGCAGATTGAAAGAACCACGATCTGAAGTTTAGAAGTTCTTTCCAGCCCAGTGGTTTTCCGGTTAAGAAAAACACAGTTTGGTGATGCTGACAACATGTTCTTAGATTAGCTGTAAGTTCTTAACACTCACCCTGGGTGAGGACTTTAGAAATACATCTTAATGCTGCTACAAAACTCTTTTTATTACATCTGTATTACAGGAATATTAGTGCAATAGGTATCAGTGCAATAAGGTAAAGAAACCTTTTAAAAACCCACTAAATAAAACATTCAGTGGGGTTGGACTTCAAGCTGTGGTTAAATAATTGTTTCATCTATTTTAAACTGTGTGATCCACTTTTATAAAAGATCTGGCAGATATTTGAACAAAAGCAGTGGGCTTGTGCACGGGCAGGGCTATATACTAATGTTTGGGAATACTTGTTAGGAAGAGCAATTCTAAGTAAAATAGAGAGGTTTTTTTATTCTAAAAAAATAGAGATTTTATTCTAAATGACATAGCTAATGTGAGAGAGAGCACAACAGAATGCCAGGGCAGATAGGCATTTTGATTTACTCTTCTTCATGTCATGTTCTGAGGTTTTTAGTGTCAAAGCAAAATGGTGCTGATTGTTGGTAACCATGGAATCTTGATCCCTGTAGAGCCAGTGGCAAAGCTGGAATTGTTGGTGTTGCCCTTCTGGTGCAGTCTTGGTCATGAGCAGAAGCTCCAGATGGATGGGATACTGCTGCTCTGCAGCCAGGCTTGTGGGCCTGGCTGTTACAGTGCTGATGAAAGTGCTAAAATATACACTGAACTCCCAGGAGAGCAATGGCAGATAGATTTCTTCTAAAATATGACAGGGGTGCTTTGTGTTTTTTTTTTTCAAAACTGTCTGTGAAAATTGTGTCTTCCTAATTCATCTAAGACATGGTTTTTAAATACCAGTTTTTGTGGACCTGCAGGAGTTTTGATCTGCTTGGAATATATCTAAGATAGTAAAAATGGACTTGTGATAGTCTTGTTCAGAAGTAATACTGCCACATGATGGTTTTATTCTTGGTGAAAAGGGGTGATTTTTTTCTGTGAAAAAAGCAACATTAAGTACTAATTTTAATTACAGGAGAGCATTCTCAGGCACCTTATTTGTCTGTGCTGTACGTGCTCTGCATAATAAGAGATGACGTTGTTAAAAATGCCAGTGTTCTCCTTTAATATCTCTTGGAGTTTTGCTTTTTTATTGCTTAAAAACATAGCATGATCATACTTTGTCACAGAATCAAACCCTCATTTTCCATTATAAAGTGCCATATGCTCATACATTTTGATTTCTTTCCAGAAGCGTCACATAAGCATTGCTTTTGTAATCCCTCAGGTTTTCAGTTTGGAGTGGCTTGTTCTTGCTGCCATATATCAGCAAATCTTTCATTTTCTCTCCACAGCTTCTGCAGAAAAAGACACAATCAAGAATACATACTCCAAAGTCATGGATGCGTATGGGCTCTTGGGTGTGTTAAGATTAAACCTCGGTGAGTCAAATTTGTAAAACTTGAATTTTTCATTTGGGGCAGAATACTGTGCTGGTCCTGTAAGACTGGATCTTTGCGACAGGAACAGGGCTTATTTTTTTCTATTTGTTTGTTTGGTTTGATTTTTTCTTTGCAGAGTAACTTACAGATTTGGAGCACTCCCAGAAATGAGGGAGTGGACAAAAATAACTTCTGTTTTTGCAATCCCTGTTCTTTGCAGAGTAGTTTCTCCTTTTCTTCTGTAGAGCTTGGGAATGTGTTCTTGGCGTTGGTTCTTTTTGTATGTTTTTCAGGCAAACTGGCCTGGCCTTGTGTGCCTTTAGCACATTAATGAATCAACATCTGCTCTGCTAAGATCCATTTCCTGTGCCCTTTCTTGTTTTGCAGGAGACACACTGTTACATTATCTGGTTCTAGTAACAGGATGCATGTCTGTGGGAAAGATTCAGGACTCTGAAGTTTTCCGAGTTACTTCCACCGAGTTTGTGTCATTGCGAGCTGACCCAACAGACGAGGATCGTATTTCAGAAGTGCGCAAAGTGTTGAACTCTGGAAACTTTTATTTTGCATGGTCTGCAACTGGTGTCAGCTTAGACCTGAGTCTCAGCGCTCACCGCAGCATGCAGGAGCACACCACTGACAACAGGTTCTTCTGGTGAGTTCAGAATTGGTTCAGCAGGCGTTACATAATGAATTCTTCTACAAACTAATGCCTGGCAAGTTTTTATCCTTGTCTTTCCCAGCTCTCATGGTTACACCTTTCTCCCACAAATCTTGAGGAGATGGAATAGCATTACTGGAACTCTAAGGGCAGAAGTATACTACTAATGACAGGATGTTTTTGTGACCACTTGGGAATTTCTTAATTGGAAGACACAGATTTTTCACTGCTTATATTGTATTTTCATCTGAACATCTCCTGTGATGTGTTTCAGTTTTGGTGCCTCTTAATTCTTCATCAGTTGTGTCAGTTTTTAAAATGGGTGTGGTTATGAAGCTTCAGGAAAAAAAAAAATACTGTTTTTTAAGACATTCTGGATTCTAAAATGGTGTGGTGTTTGTAGATCGATTCCAAGGGGTTTTCCAACATATGAAAGCACTTCAAAAGTTTTGTTACTCAGAAAGTTGTGATATTGCAGGTTTTGTTGAGACCGCAGGTAGGCTCTGCTACAAAGTGCACTTTGCTTGGCTGCTGCACTCACTATCCTTTTACTGGATATTCTTGAATAAAGTATCATTTTCACACGAGAATTTTTGGTGAGAGCAGTACTGCTGTTTCTGTCGATCAGCAGCTTAAATAATGCCGGTAATGCACACTGACATGTCAGAAATTCTGTTCCCTTCAGCCTTTGTTAAAAATGTTCTGTGTGTCTAGGAATCTTGGAAGGGTGCTGAAGACTTGGCTTTACACTGTTAGAACAGCTAAAAAGCTACACCCATCCCCCTCTTCTGGCCAAAATACACCAAACCAGCTCTGGCATATGAGCCAATGCTTCTCTAGTCTTAGCTGCTATTTAGGTCAGGTAGAGGAATCTGATCAGAGTGAAATATAAGAAAAAAATTATTAAGGTAGGAAATAAGCTCAGGTCTTCAAAAACATTATTTCCTTGATGTAGGTTTACAGGGGTTGCAGAAACCTTGCTTTTGTCTATGCACTTGGAAAAAGACTTGGCTCTCCATGGATCAGTCAGTACTTCAAGGCTTGAGAAATTATGCCTGTTGACCCTGTCCAAATAAGCTGGGCTCATTCTGACCCCTCTTGTAAAACTTCTGCAGTTACCCAGTTCTGTGGCTTTTTTAGTAAGGACCAATCTTCCCAGGAGGTAGGTGGAATGTCCAGATTCCAAGGTCTAGAAATGTAACCACTAAAAGTCAAGAACAGGAAGTATTCTGCATATGCACTTTGGTGAGCTTCCTGGGGATTTTTCTGTGCCAAACATCCAGGCTCAGGATGCCCAGGGAAAGAATATTGTTTGCTTTCAGTGTCCTATTATAATGCACCTGTATGCTTAGGTTTAGGATGAAAAGGCTGAAATTAAAGAGCTTCCACCGTTATAATGAACATGCTGTCTGCAGTTCCAGTAGAATTTTCTGGGCAGAGACACAACCAGACATCTTCCTGGAGTTAGCTTTTCTTTGCCACACAGAAAACTTTGCTCCCTTTTTATACAAGTGAGTGTTTCCAAAGAAGATCAAAAGCCGAGCCCCACTAGAGTGAGGCAAACAAAAAATTTCACAAAACCTGAACTTTAGTCTTACTTAATACAGCATTGATTAGTGCTGGTAAATGCACAGGTACATTGGTACTGTGGATCTTCCTTTCATGTGAACAGTAATTACTATTAGAGAATCATATATGCAGTATATAAAGTACCAGCACTTAACCCTGGAATTGGTGTTTAAAGACATTTGAGAACCAGTTGGCTGGGAATGTATTCCTGGGAGCCTGTCTGGTGGCCGGCTTAGGGTTAGGGTTAGGTGGCATATAATGGTGGCATATAATGAGAGTATTCAGTGTATATTGATAAGAATTTCTTTTCTAGCTTTATTTTGCAGTGGTGTGAGATTGAATGGTGTTTTACACACTACCAAAAAAGAAATTCTGTCATGCTTTTCTAGAGTCTGTAATCTCTGGCTTCTCAAAACAAGGCTGAGCAGAGAAGTATAAATAAGCTTGGAGTAGTTTTTTTTTTTTTTTTTGGTGGGTGACAAGCAAGGGCTATAAAGGTTATTATTTTAAGGTCAATTCATAGCTTCACTCCATCTTCTTACTGTGCCATTTGCTATTTCAGGAAGATTTAAATGAGAGTTATATCACAAAACTATAGCATGCCTATTTTCCTGGTCTTATTTGCGTCAGTAGATGTAAAATGTAAGGAGTTAGTAGCTGGCTTTAGAGTTCGAGCTGAATTGTAATTCCTTCTGGTTGTTTGATGGTTGTTATCTCCCTGATAGGAACCAGTCACTGCATTTACATCTGAAGCACTACGGTGTGAACTGTGACGACTGGTTGTTACGCCTCATGTGTGGAGGAGTGGAGATCAGGACAATTTATGCAGCTCACAAGCAGGCGAAGGCTTGTCTCATTTCACGACTAAGCTGTGAGCGGGCTGGCACCCGATTTAACGTCCGGGGAACAAATGATGATGGTCATGTTGCCAATTTTGTTGAAACAGAGCAGGTACGTTATGCTCCAGTGCCCATAGCTTGGCTGACAAGCCAAGGTAAGCCCCCTTGTGATTAGATTTTTGCTCTAAATCAATGAATCACAAGTCAAGTCTGCCACCAGCAGATGTTGGAATAGTTTCTTTGATGCTAAATTAGGAAGCTAAGTAGGTTATGTAATTTGATGATCTTGGTTTTTAGTGTGGCTTAAGGTCAGGGCATGCTTGGGTCTGAGTTGCAGTAGCTTAAGAAGGTGCTGACCTCCTGTGGGTGGCTGTGCTTCCCCTGAGCCCCTTGAGCTGCATGGCAGCATGTGCCACTTCTGGCCTGAGCTAATCCAAAGTAAAACAAACAGGCAAAAGGGATTTTTGGCCAATGCCAAAACACCGGTACCTTGTGGTTCAGAAAAAATAAAAGCATTCCACTTAGCACAGCTCCTCTGAAAGGCAGCGTGTAAAGCCACTGTCATTCTGCTGCCTTGGATTTCATAGCTCTGCCCTCACTACACAGAAATGTGAGAACCTGCTAAATCTTTCTTTGCTGGCTTTCCTCGGCTCACTTTCCACGGTAGCCTATTCCCGAGGGGTTGTTCCTGTAGCCGTGTTTGTGCTCCTTGGTTTCTTTGGCTGACTCACTGACTCCTTCCAGAACCCAGGTGAATGAAGGAGGACTTCATGCAGGAAGGGCTCTGCTTGTACACCTCCGGTTTCAGGAGTTTAGTCAGAACACTCTTGTTACACTTCCGCTGCCCACGTTTCCTAGTGTGCCAATGCCACTGAGTGGCTGTGGTGTGTTATTCCACTTTAGTTTTCCTTTCCTGGGTACTTCATGGACCGTGATATGTTGGTTTCTGATGCAGAAAATCTGTGCAAGTGTTCTGAGTAGACTGCATGGGGATCTTCTGTGCATTGGTGTTCATTTTAACTGTTCCTGCAGGAAAGTCTTACCAAGCTGTTTAAAACATCTTACTCCTTGTGCAGAAGTTACTCGAGCCCAAATAATAAAAGCTGTATTTCCTTACATGTTGTGAATTGTTATTCTGCAAGGGAGCACGAGAGTGATGGAATTTTTTGTAGGAGTTGTTCAGAATCTCGGAAACAATATTTTAGCTTGTAGAGTGGAATATGTGATACGTAAACATATTTTATTTGCTCCATGTTTAGTTAAGGCTAAGAATTCTAAAATCTGACACTGTGATGATTATTAATTCTATGCTTTACTTTCCTTAACAGGTGATATACTTGGATGACTCTGTGTCATCTTTCATACAGATTCGAGGATCTGTTCCATTATTTTGGGAACAGCCAGGATTGCAGGTAAGCAGGAGATAGATTTAATTATGCAGATAATTCTTATTCATCTCCTTTTAAACATCATCTACTAGTCTTTGGGCTCTTCTTCACAGTTGCCTGTGAGGATGAGGTGATCCTCTGGGGGCATGTTAGTGGTATTGTGACTCACCAAGCCTGCTTGTCTTAAGTCTAAAAGTTGCTTTGCACACAACTTGAATGTCCATTCTTTTTTCCATGTCTTCTCTTTGAAGTTCTTTTTTCCTGTTTTAAATGGGTTATCTGAGGGCATCCAAAGAGGCTGCTTTCTTCTGAATTCTTCTTGAGGAGAAGTCTTTTCAAGAATTCAGTAAGGATCAAGAGTTACTGTAATAGAATTTCTTCACAATTTTCTTGAAAGAGGGACTGATTCAGCTTCTACTACTGCGACACATTTTTTACAGGAAAGGTTAAAAAATGTTTGTGCCTTACAGGGACTCTAGGTTCTTTACACATACGAGCATTTTGCAGAACTGCTGAAACATTCACGTCTGTTTTACTCAAAACAGGACAATTTAATGTAATCTTGGTGTTGTAGGTGGGATCCCATCGTGTCAGGATGTCAAGGGGTTTTGAGGCGAATGCACCAGCTTTTGACAGGTAAAAAACATCTAAAGTTTTTGCTAATGCGTTACAAACCTCTGATAAGTTCTGCTGCATCACAGAGATGGGATATGTTATTCCAAATGGGAGGCTTTGTCTGTACAAATGTGGGATTCAGCAGAGCTGGGAACTTCCTGGGAATTGCTTATGCCTTTCAATGCTTTCTTGGAAAGTGTGAATAAAATTTATATTGAATACTTTGCAACTTCTCAGTGTTGCAGGTGTTGCTGTTAATTTTCTGTGTGCCAGAAGATGACTGTGGAATTTTTCTTCTGTTAACAGGCATTTCCAAACTCTTAAAAATTTATATGGAAAGCAAATTATTGTAAATTTACTTGGGGCAAAAGAAGGTGAGCACATGCTCAGCAAAGCCTTCCAGGTGAGTATGACAGTTCTTTCACTGTGCATATCCTTAGAATTTGCTTGTTTGCAGTGAAGCTTTTACATAGCCTTTGGAAACCAAACCTCCAAGTATGCTGTGCTCTGGGAGCTAAAATTTGATTTATCACAACAGCACTACTTAAGATGCATGATGTGAAATGAATTGTTACAAGCTCTCTACGTGATTCCTGTAGATTGATTCTGTTCAGATTGGTTACTGTACTGGAAAATAATAACAGTAATGTAGACAGTGTTGAGGGATTTTAAGTTATTTTCGTATTTCATGCTTACTAGTGTGTTATTGAAAACATAAGTCTTTTTTACTTCTAAAATTGATGAATAAATAGACTTTATGATATTTAATGCTGTGATCTTTCTTTGAAAGGTATTTCTTTTGAAATTAATGGATATATCCCTTAATATTTTTTTAAAAAATACAGTTTATCAATTTAAATATGGAGGTGCTTCATGATTAGCAGGAAATGTTTGTTCAAAAGATGTTAACTATGAGTGACTGCTCTCATTAATTCCCACTGATTAATTTAAAAGAAAACCTCATGTTGCAGTTCATAAATACCGACCATTTGAGCAGTTCTGTCTGAAGCGAGAGCACATGTCAGTAGCCATCTGTTATTTCCCTCTCCGTTTTCCCTCTGTGTTGTAGTGGTTGAATAGCTTGGGGCATTCACTGGGATATTTGCTGGTATCTGGCTCTCGTGGTAGGAGATGGGAACATTCCCAGATGTGCATCGATACCCAGGGCTTTTCCAGCAAACATTGTGGGGGCACTTGAGGATTTTTCAGGGGGTATTAGGGAAAGTTTTGCTCAAGCCACTTTCCACTGCAACCTAAATAATTTGGGTGGGTTTTTTGCCCATAGTAGTTGATGAAGTGTTTGCTTAATCCCCATTGCTGACCAGCATGTCAGTGACTGTTGGTGAAAAGGAGTTTAATGGAAACAACCTTTTCTAAGTGAAAGCATTTGAACAGCAGAAGAGGCCATGGCCTGCCTTGGTGACCCCTGGAGTAGTAAGGAAGAAACCTGACTTTATGACAAGGAAAACAAAAATACATGTGAAATATTAATCAGTTCCGAGTGATTTGTTTCAATGGTGATAAAAGTTGTTTCATTTTACCTAAAAGAAAGGTAACAAAACAACTTTTAAAACAACTTTTATTTGTAATCTCTTGTTTAGCTCCTACTTCTGTATATTCAGGTACTGGTATACTTAGACTTATTTTTTTTTTTTCCTGTTCACAATGCCAGAGCCATTTGAAAGCATCTGAACATTCAGCTGATATCAAAATGGTGAACTTCGACTATCATCAGATGGTTAAAGGTGGAAAGGCAGAAAAACTACACAGCGTGCTTAAACCTCAAGTCCAGAAATTCTTAGAGTGTGGATTTTTTTATTTTGATGGAAAGGAAGTGAAAAGGTTTGTGTGTATAACTTTCCTCAGATTAAATTGTGGTGCTGGCACCACAATGTGTTTCACCCCTCAGCAAGAAGTTAAGAGAAAGAGAAAAGATGTTGCCTCTGTTATTGAGGTTTTAGTGTATCCTGGGTGATCCTTAACTGATGAAATATGAGTCACCTATTGTACTCTGGTAAGATCTTGTCTCATTCTTTGTATCCTCTAAAAATCTCTAAAGAAGATCTCTGTGAGACATTCAAGGGGCAGGGATTAATCTCAGGCCTTTGACCTCAGAATTTTGTGAAAATGGTCGATAGTCCATTTTCTAGCGGGTAGCGACATGGAATTAATGTCTGTTTTTCCATCTTGCTGTAGTATGCTGAGTATTTTCCTCAGTGATGGAACGTGCTGTTTTCTGTGTGTTGTAAATGCTCGTGTTCAGGACAATGTTTTTGACTGTGCCTGGATCCCCCATTTGAGAGATTCCATTCTCTCAAAGCGGGATTGAGATGCTTGTTTCCTGCTCTGCTCTGTACTTATTCCTGAATCCAGGTGATTCCTGGAGCAAAGGCTGTGCTTATCTCAGCAGGAAAAGAGAAGCAGAGACAGAAGTAGGCAACATTCCTTCTCTTCTCCCTTCTACACCCTTACTCCTTTTAACTAATGCAGAGCAAAGTGCTGCTGAGTGAGGTTCTCCCTGAGAAATAGTTGCTGAATGATGAGGGGATGAGCTCCAAAAAGCTCTAAAAGTGGCTCTTTTTTTTTTTTTTTTCATTGAGGGATTCAAATAATGCCATCACAAATCCAACAAACTGAAAGCAAAAGAAAGTTGTGGCTTGTGACAGCTCAAAGACTTGTGTTAGTGAAAGGTAGTTATAATGCTTGTGAGTTCATGGACCGTCTCCTTTGGGAAATGTCAGGTGTTTTGCTTTGTATTTCAAATCAATTGCAGAGATAGTAATGCCAAGAAAACCCCCAAAACTTGAAGAAAGTTCTTCAGAACTTGCTGCAGTTTGTGGTTAGGTCTTTAAGTAAAGGTGCTGAAACCATACTGACTTTGGTGGACAAAGTGTGTAGTGGGAATGACAAAAGTAAGGGATAAGCGTGTGTCCTTGGGAGAGCCTTTAGAATTTTGTACTCCTAGCTGAGTAAGCAGCACATGGATGTTGCTTAACATGATCCTTTTGAGAGCTTTCTAGCAGGAGTTACTGGGGTCCTCCCAGAGGAAGTAGAGCAGTTCTGAGTGCTTGAGGGCCTCAAACATCCCTTGAGCTAAAGGGGAGAGGCTTGTTTTTCATTTCTATGAGCAGGTAATGAGGCATTGGAATTGGCTTTAGTTATATCATAAACTCTTGTTACTTTTAGTTAAATAAAGTGCAAGAACTATCTCAGGACTTTTTTTAAAAAAATTTTTGTTGTAACTACAAGTTATTTCTCTTTGAGTTTTTTTGGCAGTGTGTTAGTTGAATTGTTTGAAAAGAAACCTTAATCTTGCATAACACTTAACCAAGCAAGCAAGGAGATAGTGAGAAACTGAAACAGAAGGACTAACGTTATTTGCAGAAAATGCCTGAGCTGTGCTCAGTGAGCACTTGAAGCTCACCCTCTGTTGCTGACATGTTTATAAATGTCCATGTGGGGCAGGAATGTCACACTGACAATGCCTTGATTTACTGCTCTGGTTCAGATCTCCCTGTCCCTCTCCCTGCCTCTGTTGAGGAGATGTGTGTTACATGAGTTATTTCAGTTGTTTTCCCTCTCCTGTTGTCCTTGGCACAGATCCCAGAGCGGCACTGTCAGGACCAACTGCTTGGACTGTCTGGATAGAACAAACAGTGTGCAGGCCTTCTTTGGTTTGGAGGTAGGAAACCCACATCCAGCTGCTGCTTCTGGGGCACCTGGGCTGTAAAAGCAGCATCGCCTTCCCTAGGAAGGGTGAATAAACTTTCTGTAGGTGGATCTCTAGTGTGAGCTGTTTCTTGTTCTGACTTCCAGAGAGACCTTCAGCATGTTTGGAAATGAAAAAATATGGGTTCTGTGAGGTCAAACCTAGGAAAATCATTATCCTTCTGTTTTCTGAATTTTATTGAGTTAAAATTCTCCTCTTAAGAGGAATTTCTGTGACAACTACAAGCCGTTGGTTGTAAAACAGATGTATCTGAATCTGGAATATGTAGGGCTTGGCTGCTGCATTAACACAAGTTTTCGATGGCATAAGAATCTCTTTTTACACTCTTGATGTGTAGAGTACTTACATGTCAAACTTAGCTATCTAGCTCTGTTTTTTCCTTTCATATCCTTTTAGGAACTGCATAAATACAACTCTTTTTTTCAACCAGGTGTGCCAGATTTTTCAGCAATGAGAATTAAATTATGATTTCAGCTAAAGTAGGAGGGCTAAAAGCCTAAAACTAGTTAATAAGAAGGGAAATGGTTAATCCTGAAGAACTGCTTATTTAATTTTAAAATTCTGTTTAATGAGATATCTGAATTCTTACTTTATTTAACACAGTAGATACTTAAAATAACAGGTACTGAGCTCTAGATGACCCCCTAAAATTATAAGAGCAAGCACCCAATTTCTAAAACTTCTTGTATATTTCTTCGTAATTTTGTTTTGCAAGTTTCCTTTTGTATCTTTTGTTGATTCCTGCCCAACCTTCAGAATTTTGCCTTTACCATTCTGTGTCTATTATTTGAGGCTCCTTCTTCTTGCTGTCAGACACCCTAAGGTTTTAAAGATTTTTAAAAGCTCTTGCAAACAGCTTTTGTGTTTAGTTTGGTGAACTTTGTGATGAAAACATTTATAAATCAGCTACATAATTTTTTTCCTGTATTACTACCTATCTTCAAAGAAAAATGAAGTGTTGGTGCTAAATTACATGTATGATGCAGCCTTTCAAGCATGTTATGCTGACAGTTTGCTCAGAATGATACAAATAAACCCAAGATTTGTGGGGTTTCATGCATATATGCTGAAAAACACGATGAGCCTTTTAAGAAATACGTTTAAAGTGGGGGGGGGGGGATTTGTTTGATTTTGGTTTGGTTTGTTGGGGTTTTTTGCTAATGTTGTCTTCACCTGTTACAGATGCTAACAAAACAGCTGGAGGTGTTGGGATTAGCTGAGAAGCCTCAGTTAGTTACTCGCTTTCAGGAAGTTTTCCGATCCATGTGGTCTGTGAATGGTGATTCTGTCAGTAAAATCTATGCTGGAACTGGAGCCCTTGAAGGAAAAGCAAAGGTAAAATACATCTTCTTAAGTGCTTTAGCAGTGTTCAGTATGGGTTTTAATAAATTCTGCCACTAACATAGCAATGATGAGATTTTTCTCTTTAAAAAATGTGCTCTTTGTAATCCTAAAATGATCCCAAACAAAAGCCAACCCACCAAAAAAAATTAATGTGAAGTGGTTGGTTCTGTTGATAATCTGGTCATGTTCCTGTACATCCTTTCCTAGCCATGCTCCTGCCTCCCACATAACACCATTCTGTATGAATGGATAAGGCTGAAATCTTCATTTCTTTAGACCATAGTTCAGAAAAATGTATATTCAAATCAGCTTTAGTTTCTTTGAATTTTTTTACTTTTCTCTCTGTACCTCTCCTGCTGTTATTTCAGTTCCATTCCCTATATCTCTTTTTCAAGTGTGTTTGATGGGATGTTGTTCCTGTTTTTAATGTTTAATAGTGTTAATACTAATCTAGTTGTAGCCTGGTGGGTTTTGTTTGCATGTTCGTCCAGCTTTTTCTTTTTAGTTTCGCAGTTACTGGGAAAAACCCAAATTTTGTTCCTACCCTGCTTTTTAACACTGTAAGAACAGTTCCGTGCTCCATGTGTAATGTTTCTCTTCAACTTGTTTTGTCTGGGTTGATGCCTGAGTTGTTCCCATTTTCTAATGCTGCCTTTTGGTTTTTTTTATCATGATATTGCTTTTTTTTGTTTCTCTAATCCTTGCCAGGTGATACCTGTCAAGACAAATGTTGACCCACAGCAATTTTTGCCCTTAGTTCCTTCAAGAATATCTTTTCACGCTATTCTTTCTGCTAAAGAATGTGCTGCTTCTCATTCCATGTTATAGCCTGTGTACCCATAGCCAGCTCTTTTGGAGTTTCCATCATTTGTTCATTCACACTGTGCCAGGGTCCTTCTCTGCTCATGTAGGAGGTGTCACAGCAAAATACATAAAAACAAAAGAATCAAATAAGCTTGTTGCTTGTTCTGCCCCGTGACGGGTGCGTACAAGACTTCTTCATCTAGGAATTGCTTGTATTTTACTATAGAATGGAATTTGGTTCAAGATGTTTAGTTTTATTTTCTTACAAAAATGTCACCTAGACTACCAGGAAAATTGCAGTAAGTATTTTATGGAATGTCTCCCCTTGTCTTGACTTTCCCATTCAGCCTTCTTCGTTCCTTTTCCTAAATTAATAAATATCTATTTAATCTAGCTCATTTGGCTTTTTTTTTTTTTTTNTCATTTTGTTTTTTTTTTTTTTTTTTACTTTTAAAAATGCATTTAATGTATACATTTCCATTTTTAATGTTTAAAATACAGAGTAGATGTCCTGTTTCAGTTTGTTAAACCACGACAGTACATTTACTCTGCTGTCTTTGGAATAATTCTGGATCCCTGCCCTGGGACATCTCTTAATTAGTGCCACATCTCATAAATCTCTGACACTAGTCTGATCTATTCAAAGAGGATCTTAAATGCTTGCAAAACCATATAACACTTTATCTTGTTTCAATTAAACCTGACTCAGTATGTTTTTGAGTATTCTGAGTATATATTTTCAAATGTAGTTTTTAAGTTGCATTCTCATTTCTCAAATGGAAAATTTGATGCCTGAAATGGTTCCATTTCCTACTTGTCAGTTTGATTCTTCCAAGTCCAAGAATACTTAGAAGTAAAAATATAGACATTTCACGTAAGAGAAAATTATTTTAACCTTAAGTGTGTTAATAAACCTTTCTATACTGAAAACCAATTCTTTTTAAAGTATTATAATACTTGTTACATCTAACTCCTTACCTGCTTTTTTTTTTTGCTTTCTCGGGGTTCCTTTCAATTAATTGCCTGATATGTGAATGGTGAGTGTGGTTTTTTGAATCACCAGTTGAACGTTGTCTGCCAGGAAGGGAGTGCATCCTATCAAAATCCTATTGCAGTAGAGTGCTCCCTACAGCTCATCTCCATTGTCTGCCAAAGTCACTTAGCCTTGCCAAAAGAGTAGCTTCTGTCTTGCTGTCTAGTACAATTCACAGAACTAAATCCTAGGGTAGTCTTATTTAAGCTTTTGCCTTCTTTCCACATGCATTTAAGAGGCTTTCATGGACAATGCAAGCTGTAAACTTGGGAGTATTTTTTTATAATAACACAATCCCTTGCAGCATCCCTGATGGATCACAGTCTGTATTTCATGTGCCTGCAGCAGCGTGTGTTCACGGACACCTCACAGGCAAAGCACATGCAACAGCACGTGTAATCAGAAAGATGTTTTCGTGTGCCCACATCAACACTGCCAGGTTTGGAATTGAGTAGGAGACTGCATTATGTGTTAGTTACATTATCTGTTAGGTGTGTGTGACCCTCAGGTACATCTGCATCAGCAGCACATTTTTCTGGAGACTCTTGTTTAGCCCAGGTGTTAGGACAGTGTTCCTCTGGACTGTGGTCCAGTCAGGCCAGAGTGTGCAGAGACAGTGTCTGGGTGTGTCTGTAGCCATGGATTGGTGTCTGTGTTCCTTCTGGGATGCTGCATGAGACTTGCATGTTATTTCAGCAAGTTAAGGGTGGTCTTAAGTCAAAGCTCTCTTTGGTTTTAGCATTGATATTCCAGAATGTGAATTCTGAACTCCTAAGTGCATAAACATATACATTCATGTGTCATGGCATTTGAACTCGAGTGCTTGCTCATCTCTCACTATTTGGGGAAAAGCCCAAAATCCCTGTCATGGTTTAAACATGGCACTATATCAAATTAATTTTTAAAGACCTAGGGTTTAGGAAAAAAAAATTCCCTTCCCTGCAGTATTTTATTTTATTTAGTTTAATTTAAATCTGCTTGTTAGATATGCCTTGTAGGTATTACTGTGTTTCTTAGCATTTGGGGGTGGGGGGAAAGCACGTGTAGCACAGTAGGCTCAGACAACTTGACTTAACACTTAAAGAAGAAAATTGCCTTAGCCCTTAAAATCATTAACACAGTTTACGTATATCTACTGAATATTGCCAATGTATTGTGAGCAGTGTCCGACATAAAATATTTTATACGTGTTCCTCCCTAACAGGCTGGAAAGCTGAAGGATGGTGCTCGTTCTGTGACCAGAACGATCCAAAATAATTTTTTTGATAGCTCCAAGCAGGAGGCCATTGATGTTTTGTTATTGGGAAATACCCTAAATAGTGATTTAGCAGATAAAGCACGGGCTCTCTTAACCACCAGCAGTTTACGCGGTATGTGTCTTTCAGGATTTTAATCTCTGATAACTATTTGGTGTAAGAAAGCTGTATTGAGTTTGTTTTGAAAGCACTGTTGGAAAGTATAAATGCTATTGTATGTTCTCTTGGCTTATTAAAAAATGAAAGTTACTTCTGCTTTACTAATAGTGCCAAGCTAACGTGCTGCAGAAATTGCTTTACCTGTTTATGATTTGTGGGTGAAGTTCTACATCAAAACCAGAGAGATTTCAATAAGAAACTCTGCCTGTGCAGAGCAGCCACGTGAGTCTTGGGGGTTTGGTACCAGGAAGGTGGTTCCCCTCATGAGAACAGGGTGCTGAACCAGCATCCTGCATCCCCAAAGAGGTGTAGCCTCCGTGGTCCCCAGGACTGCAGTCAGCCCCATCTTCTGCGAGTGTGGTGGGCAAAATACTGGGTCAGTCATAGGGCTGTGTTCAGTCCTCTCCTGGGACATCAAAAATGCAGGAGGTCATATCTGGGCAAAGAAGGAACTTAAATTTGAGTCTACTGTCCAAGATCCCAGGTAATAATGTTCTGGGTTACTACAATTTTTCGGAAAACATTCTTAAATTTTCCTTTGCATTTTTTTTCCTTCTCCCGGACACATCTTAACCTAGAATGAGGAAAAGTATGTCAAAGCTCCAGTGTGAATCTCTGGCTCAAGAAGAAAATAGTTGTCCAGTTGTAGTTTTCATGTCGAGGGTCCACATCTTCATCTAATGTGGAGGCTGAGGAAATGGTTTTGTCCCATTTGTTTAGCACAAGTTTTCAGGTGGTTGTGATTTTTCTTACATCTGAAACCTGCTAAATTGGCCTCACCTCAAAATTAGTTAAAATTTGTTTTCATTTCTTCTCACTTTTTTTGGGCATGCAAGCTGTCCTTTCTGTATTTGCAGCCCCTGACAGCTGAGGAGCATTAATCCCTCTTCCCTGAAATCTCTCTGCATTCTCTGCTAGATGGCAAGTTAACCAGTGGGGTACTTCAGCATGTGTGAATCCATTATTAATAAAGGAGGAAAAGAGAATTTGCTAATCCTGTTGTGAAACTTGGTAGATTTTGCAGCATAAAATATATGCTTTAACTGATGCAAATGGTTATGTGTAATAGATTGTGTATTAACAGCATGTTTTCTCACACATTTCTGGAAAACCCTAAAAAGCAATAACTTATTTGACTAATCTTTTCTTGTTTCCCTCTTACTGCATCCATAGTTTCAGAGCAATCATTACAATCAGGTATAGTATAGCACAGTAAAATAAACTGTAAATACATGACCAGCTGTTGTCGTCCTCTGGCTTTTCTTGTGTCCGTTTGTGTAATATTTGGCCATGGGCTCACATTTTCCTGGTGGTGTTTCAATCTGGCATTCCTGTGCCCTAAAATCCTTTACTCCAATAGAAGTGAGAATATAAGAGGTGAAAAATGTTGCATATGAGCTTGGGTGTGAATTAGGAAATGAGGTAACCAATTTGCAGGGGTTTATTTTTTGCCCATGCTCTGGCGATAAAGGAATTTTCCTTTTTACCTGATTTGGATATATTTGGATATATTTTTGCTTTGTTTAGGATAAGAGGTGAAATTCTTCAGTACAATTTGTAATTTCATTTTATTTGCTGCTAGCAGGCTCCACATGCTTGTGTTCATGCAGGAAGCTTGTCAGCTGTGCAGCACTTCATGTTCTTGTTCCCAGAAATCATTATTTAAAATAAAATATTTTTAATGCTCTTCTATTCAGATTTTACTGTTGAGCAAATTTAAATGGCTTTTACATTTGCCAAATTTGCTTTTCCTATATGTGTTTTACTCTACCTACTTAACTCTTAGTGAGTATCTAAAGAATGAAATCTGAGTCACAAGTAATGTATGTCTGATATTAAGTGATTCACTGGCATTTTGTCAGTGTAACCAAGTGCTTATTGGAATGACCGGTCACACTCTCACTGATGGTATTGCCTTCTATCTTATAACTCTGCAAGAAGAGCCAACTATTTTTTTATATATTTATAAATTGTTGTTGCTATTATTATTTGTGTCTAATTTTTATTTTTTATTAGAATGCCTATTTTTGTAAGAGTTATAAATCAACTATTTTTTAGCATTTCAGGGTTTCAGCTGGGTACAAATTGCATATATTGAAATATTCCTACAGAAATTTGGATATTGCAGTAAAACAGTTCCATCAAATTCCAACAGTGGCATTCAGTTGCACAGTTGAAACAGAATTTTAATTTAACACTCCCTTTGTCGAACTGATTTCCAAGTTTCTGCTTGCCTAGTAAGAGCAGCAGTCAAAGTATTTTTTCTGCAAATAACAGAAAATGTAACTGATTGCATTTCCAATGTTGTAGCATGAGGCACAATTTTGCTGAAAAGATAAATAACTAGAAAAATGTAGGAAAAGCATAGTCTCAGGTGCTCTGAAAAGCACTTGGTTCACTCAGTAGTTTGGAAAGCAGTAGAAATTTTTATTTTTAGTCACTCAAATTTATAAAAAGAGTCATTCTACAATTTAGGAAGACTGCTAGTTTAAAGACAGAAATTTTTTGTTTGTAATGAGCTTTTTTGTCAGTTCACTTCTAAAGTTAGAGTCTAACCTGGTAAGGCTTTTCACATTAGGGTCTCATAACAACATCTGGAGTTAAATAGGTAATGATGAAATTTTGCAGCTTTTCTTAAAAGCTGCTCAGTAGCAACTGAATGATTTGGAGTAAGTAAAATGAAGCTGAAATCCAGTAAATTTTCAAAAGAAAAAGATGGAACCCCAGATGAGAAACATCCATACTCTGCTCTTAAACTTGCTTAGAGTGTTGCAGAGGCTCATCTCTGCAGGCCTGCACAGCTGCCTGCCATGCTGGTTTGGGTTCCTGGGGTTCAGCCAACCCTTCAGGTGATTTGGGTTTTTGGATGTGTTGTGGCTACAGCATTCCTGGGATTGTTTCCCTTCAGTGGCCAGGTGCTGAGGTAACTCCTGTCCTCCACCCTCTGTGGCCTTTTGGGCACGTGCTGGACTTCTGGCTGGAGTCACCTGGAGTGTGGGTCAGAAGCAGACCGGTTATTGGGCTCTCACCTGGAGGGCTCAAGTATCCTATTGGCTCCTGCTGTTTGCTAAACTTCATTTCCCTGGATTTTGATGAAGAAAGCATGATCCCAAGCATGGTCTGCTTGGAGCACCCCAAGGAGACACCAACAAGTTCATTGTCTTTTCTATGTGGTTGGCTCATTTATGGATGTATGATTTGTTCAGCAGGGAAAGCATTCGCAGCCAACAAATACAGTATATTTTCTTCTGTTGCTTCCAGTTTATTTCAAACCCAATAGGGATAGAGAATACCTGATTTTTGTTTTAACCAGGTAGCCAAGAATAACTGAAAAGACAGCAGCAGTTCATTAATCATCTTCTTTGGGGAATTTAAATAATACAGTTCCCAGTAACTGACTGTTTTTCAAGGCAGCAACAAGTGCAGGGAAGAATTCCATCTAATATTGTTTATATTGTTCTTTTGAAGTCTGATAACCATGAGAACATTCAAAATAGGTAAATTAATATAACTTAGGTAAAGTACCTGAGCATTGAGTCAGCTTTTTTCTTCCTGTGTTTCTCACAATGTCCTTTACATATGGGTCATTCCTTCATTCCTCTCTCTTCATCTGGCAGAAAAAAAAACAGGGCACAGGAAAACGCTGATGGGACAGAGAAATGAGTTTAATTATTTTGAATCCCAGCCTACTGTCCTCAATAAAGCAGCTCTTTAGGAATTTAACTGACATAAAAATAATTCAGATTTGTGGCTTAAATAGATAGGTACTCTGATATGATGAAATAATGTACCTTCTCTATTTTAGTACTTGTAGCGTATCAGCAACTTTTACACTTCCAGAAATTCAGAAAAATTTTCACATTAGTTCTATAACAGAGACTGGATTTTATGAATTTCATCTGTGAAAATGAGGCAGATATCCTTGTTGATATGTACAAAAAACGATGGCTTCCTTAGAAAGTCATGGATGAGATGAAAGAACAACAGATATTTACAAAACATGCAAATTGTTTCCGTCATGTATTATTACTCTATATATAATTTTGAACAAATTGCTGCTGTTTTTCAGTGTCTTACCCACACAAATAATGTGTCTCTAAGGGTACAGTCCCCTGGGAAAGCTGCATTCCTTGTGCTTTCACCGTTTAACTTTGTCTGTGCATGTACATTGGAAAGATCTCACTGCCAAGATTTCTGAAACATTCGCTATAAAAGTAATGTCTTTTCAAATGTTTTTGCAGCATCTGTAAAAGTACTGAAGAGCATGTGTGAGAACTTCTATAAGTATGCAAAACCGAAAAAAATCCGAGTGTGCGTTGGGACGTGGAATGTCAATGGGGGGAAGCAGTTTCGAAGTATTGCCTTCAGAAATCAAACCCTCACTGACTGGCTTCTGGATGCACCAAAGTTAGCTGGGATCCATGAATTCCAAGGTAGGATTTGTGTTCTGTCATTACTTTCTCTTGAAAACTCTGATTGTTCTAAGTAGATCACAAACATTGAAACAGGTATCACAGAAGCATGGAACTGTGTAGGAAGGGACTGTAAAGAGCCAGTCCCACCCCTGCCATGGCAGGGACGCCTTCCACTGTCCCAGGCTGCTCCAAGCCCTGTCCAATCTGGCCTTGGACACTGCCAGGGATGGGGCAGCCACAGCTGCTCTGGGCACCCTGTGCCAGGGCCAGCCCACCCTCACAGGGAGGAATTTCTTTCCAAGTATGGAATTTTTTTTCTTAAATGAATATATATATAAATATATATATATTTATATGAGGTCTTGATTCTTAAGTTAATTAGAAACAGGAAATAACTTTTTCCCTATTTACCTTAAGATCGCAAAAACAAACCTGTGGACATATTTGCCATTGGATTTGAAGAAATGGTGGAGTTAAATGCAGGAAACATTGTGAACGCCAGGTGGGTGATCCAGTCCACACAGTACTTGTTTGGCTGATAATCACCTTTTTCAAGTCATATGTTATTTAAAATTTCGGTTTCTCCAGTGCTTGCAGTGTTCTTCAGTTCTTGTGTCTTGTTCTGTGTCCCAGCAGTAGTTGCAAGCAGCAAATCCTGTGAAAATGTTTCCAAAAACATGTGTTGTTGGTATGCTGTTATGTATCAGGTTGTGATCTGTATAAAGGAGGGCTTCCTTCCATACTGCTAGTTTTCACTGCCATTCCATGTATTGCCTGGATATATTACTGTGGACTTGCGATTTTTCACTCCTAGCAGACTGGGTTATTGAAATACATTACCCAGTGGTGGGTGATACCGGTGATAAATGTGTGTGTAGTCCTAGGACCATATTCCCTTTGTCCATTGTTTTCTCTGCCTGCTTTGCATGTTTCCTGATGTTAGGGAAGGTTTAACTCATTGGGAAGAGCACATAAAGCCCATAATACTGTAGCCTTTGTGCAGATTTTTGTTTGTTGGGTACCAAGTGTCAGCTTGTCATCCCCTGATTATTTGTGTAGTTAATGCTGTTTCCATGCCTGATATTTTTCATTCCTATCCAGTGCTGGCTCTGAAAACCATAGTCTGTTAGGTCTCTAAGGATGTTTCTTCTTGATCTAAGACTGTGAACACCTGTTTTCCAGTATTTACTGAGCTCTAGGCTAGGAAGTAACTCTCTAAAACAGTTCTTAGATTTTCCTCCTCTAGTCTAGGCTCGTAAGCATGGCAAGGATAGCCATGGCTCCTAAAGTTGTCTGTGGTGTTGGGAAAAGTGAGGCAGCATTTGTAGAGACTGAATTTGAAACAGTGATGTCATGACAGTCTGCTCTGCTCCCGTGTCTCTGCTGGGAGGCATTTGAGCACCATTCCCAACTTGGCTTTGGTTTACTTGAGGTTCTTGGATGTAGCTTAATCAGCTCAATCACCAGCAAGAAACCTGCTCAGTTTGGTTTATTTCCAACCTGGTGTTTTTAATCTCACTGCCAGCACCACGAATCAGAAGCTCTGGGCTGCTGAGCTGCAGAAGACCATCTCCAGAGATTACAAGTATGTGCTGCTGGCTTCAGAGCAGCTGGTGGGCGTCTGCCTCTTTGTGTTCATCCGGCCTCAGCACGCTCCCTTTATCAGGTCAGTGAGTATGGCTGGCCCCTGCTTGGGTCACCTTCAGCTTGCCTTGTGTTGGAAGATAACACTCAAACATCCTCAGAGCCATGTGGGGCTCTGAAAGAGCTGTTTCACCTTCTGGTGAAGTAGTTGCTTAAGTTCTTTTGTCTTAGTTTTTAAATGCCTCATTGGTCACCCAGAGAGCTTGAAAAGCTGAGGTTTTGTCTTGTTACTGCTCAGTGACTGTTGGAACTTCTTAAAACTAGCCCGGTGGCTGGGAGAACAGTCCCTCCCAGCCCAGTGTCACACTCAGAGCCATCTGTGCCAGGTTCCTGGGGGGTTTAATAGTTGTTTCACTATTTCAGGGATGTTGCTGTCGATACTGTCAAGACTGGCATGGGAGGAGCCACTGGGAACAAAGGTGCAGTGGCCATTCGGATGCTGTTCCATACCTCCAGCCTTTGCTTTGTGTGCAGTCATTTTGCTGCAGGGCAATCCCAAGTCAAGGAGAGAAATGAAGACTTTGTAGAAATTTCTCGCAAGCTTGGCTTTCCGATGGTAAGCACGCTGTTCAAATTCCATAACAAATGAAAAGTGAAACCCTTGGAGCTCCGGCAGCGTCGTCCCAAAGCTCCATTTGCATTTTTCCCCTTCCCCAGTTTCCTGTGGAAATCAGATTTCCTTGGGTTAGAGATCTCAGAGGTAATTTAGTCCCCACAATGTTTATTAAAATAGAAGACTGCAGAAAGAATAGACCTTGCCAGTGCAGTGACGGAGATGATGAAACATGAGTTCACTTGCATTCGGAATCAAGGACTTAGCATAGGAAAGAGACCTTATAGATCCCTGACATGCAATAGAACTTCTGTAGGCACAGGAGACAATCACCTATGAGAAAAAAAATCACTGGGAAACAGCACTATTCTCAGTACACAGGAATGATTCTATGCCATGTTCTCATAAACAAATACCATGTTCTCATTATCAAAACACCGAGTTGAAAATGTTATCAAGACAACAAAATGCTTCCTTGAGACTTAAAGCTGTTCTCAATTTTGTCATCAAACTGTAATTTGTTAATTTCTGTGGCACTGTGCAGGAGTCTTACATCTTATTTTACAGGGTTTTTTATTTTCTAAATTTGTCCCCACTGTCATGTTTCAGTTTTCCTAGCAAGTGCTGTATCCAGCAGTTTCCTAAATGCTGCTGTTTCAAACTGCCAGTGTATGTGCTTGGTTTTATTTATGGGCAGTGGAAAAATCAAAACAAAGGTGAAAGTAAAAGTTCTCACTCTAAAACCTGGTCTTTGTTTAAACTAATAAAGCCTTTATGTCTCTCTCTCTAGTGATGAAAATCAGAGGTAACTGAAAAGTCTTCAATTAAATGTGAATTATAAATCTCTGGATTTGCAGTTTGTCAGGAAACCATGCCACAAAGTCCCAGGGAGGGGTTTTATTCTCCTTTGGCACAGGCAGCAGCCATTGCCTTTGAGCAGACTTCTAAAACAGGAGGAGAAAGATGAAGAATTTTAGAATCCAATTCAGTTGATTCAGTTTCTTTAAAAATGGAAACTCCATAGGAAATGTTACTTCTCTTGTGTTCCATAAGTAAACACCACACTGTTGATCGTGTTGTTCTAATCACATGGACACTAAATACTAGGATGTATTTCAGTTGTCTTCATCACCCAGAAATTATACATATTTCACAACTATAAAAACTGAATTTCTGAACCTAGACATAGTAAATTTGTCACTCAGTTGCTTTTAACTCCAGTGTGTGCTGCTGTTTTACAGGGAAGGATGCTCTTTTCCCATGACTATGTTTTTTGGTGTGGGGACTTCAATTATCGAATAGATTTGCCCAATGAGGAGGTGAAGGACCTAATACGACAACAGAACTGGGACCCCCTCATAGCAGGAGACCAGCTTATCAATCAAAAAAACTCCGGACAGGTGTGTTCAAACATCACCATACTTGAGAATACTTAATTTTTTTTACTGGTTTTAGCAATTCTATGATGCTCCTGTAAATCTGTATCCTTAGCATGGAGTCTTCTAATTACAATATTTTTCTTTTTGCCAGATGTAACTATTTAAAAAGAATATTTATAGTGTTTGGTAATGTTACTCTTCAATTAAATTGTTATAGGTCTAATGCTGTTACTGTTGGGAAAAGGAATAGTCCAAATGGTAGCTTTTTTTATTTGCAAAGAAAACATGGAATAACAAAGTCTGAAGAAAGCTACATTTTTTAGATTTGTAGCGTTTTTTGTTCTCTCTCTGCAGCTTTGTGTGGGAAGGCTGGATATGGTAAAAAGAGAGACAATCCTCTATTGTTGGTTCTGTCTGCTCGCCAGCACTTTGATCACAAGCAGTGCTTTTGCTGATTTAGAGTTCCCTTCCATTTGTGCTGGTATCTTGTGCACCAGGCCAGGAGGCAAAACACTGGATATTTTTACTCTTTTTTTTTTTTTTAACAGCTGTTTCCTAGAGAAAGCAAGGTCTGTGTTCACACAGGCAGACAGCATTGTCTGTTTGTCAGATTGTCTGTTAAGTGGATGAAAACATGATGTGTAGAGGTTTTGGAGACACCTCCAGCAGTTACAAAGCTGGAGAAATCTATGGGAACTGCCGGAATATGAAAAGGACTCCTGGCTGGGGAGCAGGAGTAGCATTGCACTGTTGGGGTGATATTCCATGATTTATAAGCTGCTGGCTGGGTGCCAGCTGTGTCCCTGGGGGAGCTCTATGGCTGTGGCAGTTTAACATCTGTACCTGCTGCTCAGGAAAGGTGTTTACATAGCAACTTGCACCATAAAAGTAGGTTAGAAAATAATGACTGAAGCCAAGAAAATTATTTGTCTCAGAAGTTGTGGAACTTCTAGCATTCTGACATTGATCTTCTGACACTGACTTTTAAATTGACTGGATTTCAAATTTCATTTCCAACAAGAAAAGCAGATCAGCGTGTCACTTGATGCAGATTTGACTGTAAGATTCAAGTTAGATTTCCATTTTACAGATTTCTGAAGTGAAGGAAAGATGCCCACAGAAGGTTGAACTCAAGAATGGAGCTGACTGAGTTAGCGAAAGGGTTTTATCTTGTGCCTAGTTTAAACTCTTAATGAGTGAGAAGCTCACTTTGAGTACATTGAATGTATTAAGGACTCTTTTTCTTTTTAAACCTATTTATTTGAGGGGGCATCTTGTGTCAACTTTTTGATGGAAATGTTCAAGACCAGGTTGGATGGCACCCTGAGCAACCTGGTCTAGTGAATGGCATCCTTGCTCAGGGCAAGGGATTGGAACTGGATGATCTTTAGGGTCCCTTCCAAGCCGAACCAGTGTGTGTCTGTGAATTTGTGGGAAAACTTGGCATGTTCAGATAGATAAAATGTGAACCTTAATTCCCCACTTTTGCTGGCACAGGAGCAACTAAGCACCAGATTAAAATGCTGTGTTACAGCATCAGTGTTCTGGATGACCTCCAGTTGGTAATGACATTGAAGGAACAGTAGGTTGGTTGTAAGCCTGGGCTTAAAGATATAACTGCTGGCATACTTCTGTTCATTGATGATTGTCCAGGTCACTATTTAGTCATAGTGTCAAATGTTTTCAGCAGACAAAATGTGGAGAGGAATCCATTTTAACAAATAGCAGTTTTTAAAATTTTATTTTGAGGTGTTTATACAGGTTTTCAGTGTTAGAATAGAGAATTCTGATTAGTTTCAAGCTGTTTCCCATCTGTTTCTGTCTTCTGTTTTTACAGATTTTTAGGGGATTTCTGGAAGGGAAAATCAATTTTGCCCCTACATACAAGTATGATCTGTTCTCTGATGACTATGACACCAGTGAAAAGTGCCGCACACCAGCATGGACAGATCGGATCCTTTGGAGGAGAAGAAAATGGCCGTTTGACCGATCAGGTTTGAGGGTTTCCTTCAATTGTTTAAAATGTTCTTAAAGTGACCTAGAGGATCCATTCAGTGATGTTCGCAATGCCAGTGATGCTGAGCTCCTGTTCCTGGCTTGGTAGATACAGAACACTTGTAACAGACCTTCAATAAATGCAGTGAGGCTGAAGAAAGGGCCATGAACCTGGTCGCACTTACTGACATTTGAGGAGTGGAAATGGAACTTTGGGGGAAGGGGGTTCTGTAAGACACTCGATTCAGATTAACTTTCTATGTTTTTTCTATTTACAAATAGCACATCCTTACAATCACTGTATTTTTCCTCTTCGGTTTTCATTGCTGATTGTAGCTGAAGACCTGGATCTCCTGAATGCAAGTTTTCACAGTGACAGTAATGTCCCTTATACATGGAATCCTGGCACTTTGTTGCACTACGGAAGAGCAGAGCTGAAAACATCTGATCACAGGTTCTAGTTTAATTTTATACATTACTTCCTAAGAGTTAGTACTTATGCTGCGTGTTGTGTATTTTGTTGCTCACATACTCTGCTGACAGGATTTTCTTGTCTGTTTTTTCCAAGGCCTGTGGTTGCACTGATTGACATTGACATCTTTGAAATTGAAGCAGAAGAGAGACAAAAAGTGTATAAGGAGGTGATTGCAATGCAAGGACCACCTGATGGTACTGTGATGGTCTCCATCAGAAGTTCCTCAGCTGAAGAAAACTATTTTGATGATAACTTGATTGATGATCTTCTTCAAAAATTTGCAAGCTATGGCGAAGTTATACTTATAAGGTTAAAAAAAACCTTCTTACTTTTAATCTTTACTTATAGAATCATGGAATTGTTTGGGTTGAAAGGGATCGTCCAGTCCCACTTGCTTCCATGGGGACACCTTCCACTAGACCAGGTTGCTCCGACCTGGCCTTGGGCACTGCCAGGGATCCAGGGGCAGCCACAGTTTCTCTGGGCACCCTGTGCCAGGGCCTCCCCACCCTCACAGGAAAGAATTTCTCCCCAGCATCCCATCTTACCTTCTGGCAGTGGGAAGCCATTCCCCCCTTGTCCCTTCTGGACTTGGATCTGCTGGAGCAAGTCCAAAATTCTTTTTCATTGTTCCCACCAATTTCCTGAATAAAGTTGTTTCCGTAGCTAGCTTTCAGTTACGATCTGTTTCATTTTTAACATTTGAATTTCAACTTAAATGTCTTTAGAATTCATTTTACATACCTGTGTGTGTCTCAGTTTTCAGACATGCTTTTTCCAGATACTCTTATTTTTGAGAATTTTATACAAATTTTGTATTCTAGATTTAGGTTGGTAGTTTTAAGTGAACTGAAAATGAGAATGTTGCATTTGCACTAGGCTAGCAATTGTACTGTTAAGTGTTGTGGTATTTTGGTGGTTATTGTTTCCAATGAACTTTGCAGGTTTGTGGAAGACAAGATGTGGGTGACATTTTTGGAAGGAAGCTCTGCTCTGAATGTTATGAATTTGAATGGTATTGAGGTAATATAAAAATGACTGAATCTTTGTATAGCAAGAGAAAGTCCAGCCTTTTAAAGTCTTCTTGAGCGGGTTGGATTTTTTGTTTGTCTTTGATTCTTAGAAGTTTTTTCTGTTCTGTATTAGACTGTTGCATCTTCTTTTTTTTTTTTTCCTTTTGATAGCCACATACCATATGTTGAGTTTCAAAAGCCATATAAAAGAAGTATCAAGTTTCATTTCTCTAACAATACTCCTCCTAAAAACAAATTAAGATCTGCTGAGAGATGTCTTCATCAAATGAGGAGTTTGGGGTCTTTTATGATGTAAAAAGCACAGTTTAGTTACTTGAATTAACCAGCTAAAAATCCTTATAGCCTGCAGCTATTAAAAATTTAGCACTCCTATACTACAAACGCTAAAATTTTAGGGGATTTAGAAATCTGATGTTCAAATTTTTACTAGTCTGTGGCTGTTAAGACTTAGAATGTGTGATGTTTACAGATGGACCCTTGGATCTGCTGAAGTGTCACTGGCAGTTCAGACAGGAAAGGGGCTCTGGGTAGAATGTCAGTTTACAGAATGAAGACCTGCTCTGTGCCAGCCTCTAAAAATGACTTTATTCACGTAGTTTATAAGCAATTCTGTTTTTCTTTAAAAATAATAGTGTTTCTGTCAAACTAAATAAAAAAAAAAACCCAGAAGCTTCCTGATTAACTGAAAAGGAGAAACGTAGATGAGTTGCTAGTTTTGCTACAAAAAATTTTTAACTGGTTGTAATGAACAGTTTAAATTACATAAATGTAGTTACTTATCAAAATGAAGTGAAAATTAGAATTATTTTTGTTTAGTCACAGAAATTCCTATAACCTTATTTGTGATATTTTCAGGAATTTTCTTTTTCTTTTTAAATCTAAAATGCTGAGCTTTTATATTCCTACTCTTAATGACTTCTCTTTTGTGCATACCTTTTTTTTTGGCCATTCAGCTACAAGGAAGGATTATAAATATCAACTTGAAAAATCCAGATTGGATCAGAAGTTTGGAAGATGAGATGAATCTAGAGAAGATTAATATTGGACTGCCTTCATCAACAAGCTCCACTTTGCTTTGTGAAGATGCTGAGGTTACTGCAGACTATGATATGGAAGGTTTGTTGAGATTAAGCATTCCTTACTTTGAAATGCTTACAGTCCTAAATAATGTGGCTAATTTAATACATATATAAATTTGTTTATGCCCATCTAAAACAGATTAGAAATCACATCATTTCCAACAGTATCTCAACAATCTGCTTCACTCTTCTCTACATTTAAATATATTCTGAATTGACAGTTTACTCCTCAAAAGCACATCATGTTGAGCCTTTTTTTTAAACACCATTGCACCTTTTGCAAGTGGAAGTTATTACAAATAACAAATACCTTGAAATCCCCTGCCCAGCCTTCTGAAGAGCAAGTGAAGCTTGCCATGTTGCAAACTAAGGAAATAACCTGTAAAGCTAATTGTTTCTTAGATTAATCAACTTCATAGCTGCCATCGTTATAATTACCTTTAATAAATATCTATAATATATATTACGCATTTGAAGTATTTTCAACCGGTTTGAATACATATATATTCTTCATGTGTAATTTTGGGGTGCAAGAATCAATCACACTTTGGTTGCTGAGCTAATTCCTTGGAACTCTGGGGCTTTTCTTGCATAAAATCTCATGCTCAGAGTCAGCTTTTATGAGCTTTTCTCTGGGATTTGTTCTTTAGGAGACATTGATGACTACAGTGCTGAAGTAGAAGAAATCCTTCCTCAGCACCTGCAGCCAACATCAGGTTCAGGTCTCGGAACCTCCCCGAGCTCTTCGCCACGTTCCAGCCCTTGCCAGTCCCCGACGCTGTCGGACGGACCCACGCTCCCGGTGAGACCCAGCCGAGCCCCAGGAAAAGCTCCTGGACCTCCTGTTTCCACACATGGTGCGTATGGCACGGCTCCACTGCCTCAAGAACTGCCACACCCACGTTCTGTTGCGACGTGTCTGTAGAATCCTGGTTCACCCCAGTCAGACTCTCGGAATAAGGCCCCTGGCAATCCCTGCTCCTGTCAGCTCTAAGATATAAATTGTAATCAACACATTCATAAATTGGGAGCACAATATGAAAACTTCTGTTTAAACACGGCCTTTTTTTAAATTATTAAGTGAACATGTGGACACAATGATAGTGTTTGGAATGGCTTCTTACTGAGTTTATTTAAACTGCTCAAATGCCTTCAGGATTCCCTTTGTAGCATTTTTTCCAGAGAACTTAGTTCACAGGTAAGGGTCAAAATCAAAATTTGGAATGCTGCAATTGGTAAGATTGTTCAGGATTTCATGAAAAACATAAATTTATTAAAACATTTTAGGCAAAAGTGTTGGTTTAGGAAATCTGCTTCTTTTTATCATTGGTTCATTCCTTTTGTCCTCCCTCTCTCAAAAACTTCCCGATCGTTATTTCCAAGGCTGGGGTCTGACTGTCTTCTCTGTGACAAAAACTTGCTATTAGAAAAGCTTTGCTGGGTTTAGAATGTCCAAGATACTAATTTTTGCGTTGTTTTCTCTCATATCCTTCAGCTGAATTCCAGACCGGTGCCCAGCAGAAGGAGCCGCCCCCGAGCCTGGAGCCAAAGCGCCCTCCACCCCCTCGCCCCATCGCTCCTCCTGCGCGTCCTGCTCCTCCACAGCGGCCACCTCCACCCTCAGGTAAGCTGGGGACCTTTTCAGGTGCTCAGGGATATTTGTTTTCAGGTCTGTGAGACGGACTTGAAAGTGCAAACCCAAACTGCATATTACACTTGGGGCTCACTGGATTTTAACTGAAATGTTTAATTGGTACATTTAAAAGCAATAACAGCATTTTTGCTATTTAAATATTATTAGTGAATAAGTTTACAAAAACTTATTTTCACAGTTTTAAAAATGTGAAATTTTACAGCAATGTTTACTCAACATTTTCATTATTTATAGCATCTTTTTAAAAATAAAATAGATATAAACTTGGGCATTCATTGGTTCATTGCTATTCCTTTAATTTTGGCATCAGTGTATATGCATTTTATCATGTCCAAGTTTTTAACGTAGACTTCATTTGGATCATCTGACAATGTGAACAATTGAGCACTAAGAGAAACTGGATGTTCAGAAGCATTTGGGCAACATAGTTAATAACAAACTGACCCTTGTGATTTTTAACTTTCTCATTCTTTTTCTTCCCTCCTACTATACTGATATTTTTCATTATTGCTGCATTCATTTCTTAAATACTGTCAGGCGGTAGGAGTCCTGCACCTGCTAGAAAAGAATTTGGAGGTAATGATTTTAATTGTTTTTGAATATGACTGGATAACAAAACTGCCCTGGGGATCTGTTGTGACAATACTCACCATTCTGATTTCCAAAATTGCCCATAAAAATGGGCAATTCTCAAAGTTGCAGAACTGCATAATTCATGAATGTCACTGTCATTTCTTTCTTCCCCCTCTGAACTACGTTTGACTTTTTGGTGAAATAGTATTTCTCCAGAAGTTGGTATTTTATTGTCAGAGATGAAGGCTGTTCCAGGTTTTTATTACTTTGTCCTGGGTGAATGCATCCAGTTAACTTTTCTGTGAAGTGCTTCTTCAAAGTAGTCTTTGTCCTTCTCTGTCCCACATTTGCTGTCCTGCTTGGACTTAAATCAGCTCATCAATACATGAGAGAGGGTGAGAATTGCTACTGGCACTTCCAGGCACTGCCCCTCAGTTGGGAGGAAAGAGGGGTATTTGACAAAATGCTTCGGAAGTTTTAAGTAATCTCAGAAAATACATTAACTATTTCACATAGTCTGTAACTGTCAGCTAACTTTGTTGTCAGGCAAAAATGTACTTGGCTCTTAGATACTGGTGAGACAAGGAAGTTATTATGCCCAACATGTTCCAGATGAGTTAAAATGCAGAAGCTTTAGGAAGCAGTTGATAGACCACATTCAACATAGGTGAGATTTAATTCATTTCCCTCAGTCCTGTGTAGTTTTCTGTGCACTGACACAATCCTGTTTGCCTAGTTTGTCTCAATTGTGCACAGACTAGTCAGTTGTCTTCTTTTATCATGTTCCCCAACACAGCTTTCCATCGAGTTGTAACTTGCATAAAACTTGCTTTCTATGCAATCATTTGAGACTGTAGTATGTTTTTTCATATATTATTCCAACCTAAAGCTCTTCACTTTTTCCTGCGCTCCATTTTCCACTCATGGTGTACATGTGTAAGCATAAAGACTGCTTTTCATGGGTATCTGAGCTCAGCTCCAAGCAAGTTAGCACAGGGCTGGAACCAAAATAAATGTCCTTATGGGTTACTTTACTGGGGAAAGGGCACCTGTTTCTCTTCCTTAGGAGGAAGGCTCTTAAAGCTCTATGGAAATATCCCTGTATAGTGTGTACGTAGATCAAACTTTGGGTTTAGACTTCCATAGCACATAGAAAGGGACATTGATAATGCCTTTAAAATGTTGTGCCTTTTAAATGTTATTTTTTTTCCCCCTCACATGGTTTGACCTTTTTTCCCCCAAGTGCTTCAATCCCTTCAATGCCCATGACACTTTTTCTAATGGCTCAGTATGCTTTGAAGATGAGAGAAGGATTTGGGCATCTAAGTGTTTTAGTTTGGTCATGTTTTATATCAGAAGTAACTCAGAATTCAGGTGAACAAGGCTCTGCACTCATTGCAGGGCTTTACAAAGTGTAGACCTTTTGTATGCTAATACAAAGAAAATATCACTGAAGATTCTATAAGCTGCAGTTGTTTATAGTTAAAAATTAAAATATTGTACTCTGTTTACCCAATATTTTTTAATACATTACAGATTAAATTTTCAGAGAACATTAAAAACTATAAAAGCTATATAAACTATGAAACTATAAAAACTATAAAGGCTGCTTTTTCTCAATTGAAGTTAATAAATAACATTTGTGGGTTTTTTTCTTTAATACTAGTAGTCAGAGTTTTCCTGATTGCTGCAGCCAAGGCTTTTATCATCGCTTTAAACTGTTTTTCATTGTCCATAATATTAAAATATTCCTATGCTGCCCTTTGTGATAGCATTATCACAGCACGTTAATTTTGCTTTCTCACTACTGAAGAGTATTATGAGTAAGTGAAATCTCAGGTATTTACCTTCTGTGCCATTTCTCTCCCATGTAGTGAATATTTTTTAACTTGCCAAATCCTCACGCCCGGAGATCTTGCTCTCTCTGTCTGGTGCGCAGACGTAGGAACGTGTGCCTGAGTCTCCCTTCTGCTGAAAGGAGCTGGCTTTAGTCGTCCCCCTGCATAAAACAAGAGCAGTGGAATGTTGTCAGGCAGTGCCCTACTCCTGTGCAGCTTCACTGCTGCCCCTCTCACAGAGTCATTCAAGGTCAGAAACTTGTGATGGGAACTGGCAGAGCCTGGGTCTCAGCCACAACAGGTAACACATGCTAGGGTTTAGCATCTTTGATACAGATGTTCAGCCAAAGCAGAGATCTAACATCTCTGGAGACAGTCCCATTTCAGCCTCATGTGCAGCCTTCACACTGCCCACTCTGTGACAGAACTCACAGATCACAGAGAGTTCCTGGCAGATCTCACACGCGGGCACGTGGTGAGAAAGCAGGAGGCTGTGTCATAGCTAAGGGACGCCTTCAGTATGTCCTGCCATGTTTTTGCCCTACAGTTTTAGGAACCCAGTACATGCTTGATGATATTGCAAAAATAAAGCAATTCAGGATGGTTATGCACGATTGAAAGTCTTCTTTCTCTCAAATCTGAACTGTTAAACCAATTGGTACAGCTGTCCCAAGTGCCCAGTGCTGCATGGAGGCAACTAATGCTGCATGGAGGCAACTTATAAAGTTCCTCAGGATACAATACATTATATGAAGTGGGAAGTGTTGCTTTCATCAAATTTCTTATTCAGATGTACTGTGGCAGAATCAGACTACTCAGTGTTCTGAATGACAGGGATCAGGCTTCATGTTGCAGAGTGTAAGTGCTGTGCTGATTTATTCCCCAGCATTTGAGTACAGGTCTGTGCTCTGCTTCATGAGAGGTTCAAGACCAGCATATCAGATCACACTGGATAGCCAAAAGTGTGTGGAGAGTGAACATTTTGAAGGAATGAAATTCACTTTCAACTGTAATGTAAAATTAAAATAATAGATTTATTAAACATGATTGTACTTGATGATTTGTAATTCACACCAGTCTGGCTCCCCATGCTGCTACAAACAGTTATTTCCTACGGGTGACTGTAATATGTCTAGACCAGAGTTAAATTGTGTAAAGCTGTCTTGTGGCAGTGTTCTTTCTGGTTTTTCTTTCTCAATCTACTGCTTTTCTTATGCTATGTACAGCTTCTCTTCTTTCTCTGAAAAGGTCTTGGAGCTCCTCCCAGTCCTGGAGTAGCTAGGAGAGAAGTAGAAGGTAACATAACAATTTTTGTATTCTAGAAATGGATTTGGATTTCTAATTTAACATCTGAGTAATACTATTGCCTTTGTGATACTAAAGGTGGTTTCATTACCATATTTATCATGTAGCATCTTTCTTCTTTTATTTAGCGTGGCTTTCACCCAGCCAGGTTGCTTCCTGGTTTTCAGTGGTGGTGGGAATTATTACAGAAGGCATTTATGAAAAGCTAAGCGAAAACTGAGAGAGCGCTAATCAAGAATGCTTTTAAGGCTGACCCTCAGAGGAGGCTGCAGCTGGCTGGTCATCAGAGTGACCATTATATCCGTAACTAAATCGGGAATCTAGGGAGCCTGCCTTTTCATAAAGAACTACATACGCTCATATATTCTGGGGAGAGGAACTTCCATTTAAACAATTTGGTCTATAATTTAATATTTTGCCTCTTTCTAAAGAGCACAGTGTTGTAGGTATTTTGATTCTGCTAGCCAGCTGTGTGTAACACATAGTTATGAGGAGCATTTCTCTTGCACCATTCTGGTTGGAGTACATGGGACTACTGCTGGATGAGTCCTGCTTTAGCCGTGCTAGCAGTCATGGGCTTGGGTTTCTTCCTTGTCTCTCAGGAATGTGTCCTTCACAGCAAATAGCAATACAAGTCCTGATAGAGTCCCTGGCAGGGTTTTCTCCCGTACGCTACAATTAATTTTGGCTGCATTGCCGGTTCATTTTTCTAAATTGGCAAAATCACTCTATGCATAGAATATTTGAGGTTAGAAAGCACCTTTGGTGGTTATCCACTCCAGCTTCCTGCTCCAAGGAGAGTAAATTGGCACCAGGTTGCTCAGGGTGGGAGCTGCTTCACTGAGAACAGTACCCAGAAACCCCTTCTGACTGGTTCCAGGGCAGTCTGATAGCTGGAAGCTGATTTGATAAACTGAGTGATGCACCACAGAGTTCCTTCCACTTACTGTCACTGACATGGTGACTTTGCCTTCCTGGGAAATAAGCAGCAGAAACTTAAGCCAGAATCCTAGACTTCCCTGCCTGTTAGAAATTGTGGTCTTGTCTTTTATCCCATAAACGCAGAGAGTGGGGTCAGGAACTGTTACATCAGTTCTCTTTATTTTAACCACTGCTGATAGAACATCTACAGAAAATACCACAAAACTAAACAGCTTCCACCACGATTGAGAACACAGGGTACCTGTACAAGTGGGTGTCTTTATCTTGCAACAAATAGGATGTGATTTAAATAATTTGTAATAAAAAGGGTCAAATTACTTCATGTGTGCCATGGGATAGGACTGTGTTAGTGACAGCTGGTAGATATGTAATAAATTCTGAAAAAATCACAGGTAACTCCTTGCTTCCATTCTCAGTACGAGTAGTGTAACATCGCCATCTAACACGCATTTGTGGCTTATCTAACACAGATAATCTATTTTTTTTGCATGCTTCAAAGCACAAAAAAGCCCTGGAACACAAAGAAAAGATAACTTAGGTAATAGATACATGCTTTGTACTAATTATAATACAGAGAGAAGTTGATTTTGAAATAAGTGCTAAGTCAGTAATCTCTAATATCTGTTACAGTTCGTAATCAGCCTCCACATTCAGCGGGTACAACCAGACCGGTAGGTATTGTTTTAAGGTCATTTTCCTGCTAAGTGTCTGCTCTTTATTACGTCAAGGTTTCTGTCAGTCATAACAGCTGTAAGAAATCTACATAGTTGGCCTGTCAGTTTACAGTTTCTATGAGTTAATTATCTCAGCAATTTTTGTCTATTGACTAAAAATACCACACAATGGCAGCAGGGAGGGGAACCACCATGTATATACAGACTGGATGTGACTTGATTGTTTTGCACTCTGCAGTCACATAATAGGCTCCCAAATACACATTTTACATCTCCTTTCAAGGAACTGCAGAGTTACTCTTTTTGTTATATGTCCTTACTGATTTGGTGTGATGAAATGCATTATCTTCTGTACTGGAACGTAAATCGTGACAGCAGGTAATTGCTTACAGGCCATTAATGGATGTCATAAAGCAGTTGACATCGTATGATTACTTGATGTGTTATGGAATTTTGTACCTTGTTTTAAAGACTAATTTTCTTAAGGGTCTTCATGTAAAAATGAAACATTCAACTGTTTCAGCAAATGAAACACAGTGCTGTGTTTCAAATGAAACTGTGTTTCATTACTTTATTTGTGGAACTGAACTGAAGGAAGGGAATGAAGGGATTTATGGGCATTCAAATGCTTCACTCCACACAGGAAATCAAGAAATTAAATATATGTCTAGTGTTTTCTTAACAGTAGCAAGTAGGAGCCTTATGTGAGGGAAGAGGGAAGTGTTTTAATAGCTACAGGTCTTCTTAAAGGATTACTGAGTAATGGGATTGTCTGTTGATAATTCTTTGACTTTGCAGCATATTCCAGTATTGGAACTGCTGAAAAGTGCTGTTGAAAGTCTCCATTGAAATATATTTTACCGATTCATTTTTCTCAGAGATTGATTCTCACAGTGAACAATTCATGATCTTGGCTCTTTTTTTATTTTCCTGGAAATGTAAAATGGCCTAAAATTTGGATAAAGAAAAACTGGTATTTATAGGAAAGAATGTACTAATTCATCACTGTGTGCTTCCCTTTTTTTTTTTTTTTTTTTCTCTTCATAATCTGGCGGTAGCACAGGATTTGCCATTTCTAAATCAGAAGAAAATCTGATGTGCAGAAGAGACTTCACCAGTGTCTTGGAACTGGCATAAGAGTAACATTTTTTGTCCATATTATCAAAACAGAAAAAGCAAAAAAACCAAAAAGGCTCCAAAACCCCAAACATAGTAGAAGGCCTGAAAAAAGATCTCCTAAGATGCCTTAGCTCAAACCTTGTTTGGATTTCCTATCTGATGTTCCAGGACTTGAAGGGAACTACAAGGAAGATGGAAAAAGAGGGACTATTTCCAAGGGTCTGGCGTGCCAGGCCGAGGGGGAGTGGCTTCAGATTGCCAGAGGGCAGGGTTAGATGGGATACCAGGAAGAAATTCTTTCCCTGTGAGGGTGCTGAGGCCCTGGCACAGACTGCCCAGAGAAGCTGCAGCTGCCCCATCCCTGGCAGTGTCCAAAGCCAGGTTGGACAGGGCCTGGAGCAGCCTGGCATAGTGGAAGGTGGCCTTGCCCATGTCTGGAACTGGATGGGTTTTAAGATCCCTCCCAACTGAAACCATTCTCTGATTCTGGGAATGTTTCTTTTTTGTCTCAGGTGATTTTTGGATTTCTTTTCAAGCATTTCAGGACCGTGGACAGTAGCCACAGTGGGTGCTGCTTCCCACTGAGGGGTCCTGAGGGCTGGTTTACACTTTCTTTCTTTTCTGTTTCTTTTTTATACATTTTTATTTTTTAGAAATACATTTTGATGTATAATCCAATTATCCTCCTGCCTGCTATCAGAATATTCAAAGAAATAACAAAATGCATCTTGGCAATCTCAGATCAGATTGGAGATTCAGAAATTCAGACAGGAATTTATGAGGTCAGGTGGCTGAAAGAGTTCAGAACGTTGGTAAATGGACTCAGCCAAGCATAAGGAATCATGTGATATACAAAGTCAGGGACATATCTGGCAAAACTAAGATCAAGAATGATACTGATTTTTATAGTCGTGAAGTTTTTTTGCTTGTTTCTAATTCATTTTTGTGTACAGCTGTGCAATGGAGTTTGCTCTGAAAACCATTTCTAGAATGTTCTCTGGTATACAACATTTTACAGGAAACAAATCTTACAAACTATCTTGTCTCACAATCCTTTTTCCCTTGATCTCTGGGATTTTTATCCCAGGGCCTTTTATTCAGCTTTCAGTGTGTTGTTTGTAATTTACTCTGCTTCAAGTGTAATCTGGAGTAGCTTCCTATGTCTCTTTAAATACTGATGTAGACTCTTAAAATTACATTCCTGGGATATTAACTTCTATTCCATCAACTTCAGGAAGACTTCAGCCTTCAGATGAGGCAAAATGTGTGTTTTTAATACTGTTTGTTGAGAAACAGGAGACCTCCAAATAAAGTAGTTGCTCTTGTTGGTTTTGTTGCTTACAATTCACAGACTTAGGTAAATTATCTTATTAATATTAGCAAAATAATAACTGTTTCTAACATTGTTTCACAGGTAAATATTTATATAAAGTTGAAAAGTGTTGTAAAAATCCTTTGCTTTGAACTGAACCATCATTATGTTTTGAAAATATATTCTTTGTTCTTGCATGTGCATAAAAATCAGTCGAGCAGCTGTTATCAAAGAATTTATTTTTCACAGAATCCTGATTATCGTGACTCATTTAGCAGTAGATGACTGCAGATCCAAGGTTGAACTAAAATACTTTCTTTTTATCAACTTTCCTGTCAGACTATTCCTCCTCGAGCTGGAGTTATCAGTGCCCCACAAAGCCATGTCCGTCCCTTGGGGGCAAGACCAGCACCTGAAACTCAGACCAAACCAACTGAGCCACCAAGGGGTGAGTTTCCCTCAGAAGTTAAATACAAATGTCACTATTCAGTCAAGCGCTACAGTCTATGGTTTGAATGCTTTGTTTTCAACAGATGTCTCCACTTTTCACTAGAAATTAAGATTCTTGGATGTAATAGCATTTGGCAGTTTGTGTTAAGCATCCACAAGTATTGCATTTTTAGATGCTGGTCTCAGGATCACGTGAGCTCTTGAGCCATGGATTTCGTGGTATCAGAGAAACTGCAGAGATTGCAGTGTTTGGTCTGAGCATGCTGATGTGTCCCAGTCTGGCTGTTGATGAGCGGACACTCCATGCATTGGTAGTTCTATAATGATAAGATTTGGGATAGCATTTATGTCTGACTCTCAAAGCAACTTCCTAAACTTACCCTTTATCTTTGTACGTATAAAGAATATAAGTTTTATAATAGTGACTTCCAAAATACTTTTCAATACAACTGAAGTACATTTTGGAGTGACATGGTTTGTGTTTGTGTAAAATCATAGCATGGTTTGTGTTGGAAGGGACCTTGAAGATCATTTAACTCCAAGCCCCTGCCTGTGGGCAGGGCCACCTTCCACCAAGCCCCATCCAACCTGGCCTTGGACACTTCCAGGGATCCAGGGGCAGCCACAGCTTCTCTGGGCACCCTGTGCCAGGGCCCCCCCACCCTCACAGGAAAGAATTTCTTCCTGATATCCCATCTAACCCTGCCCTCTGTCAGCTTAAACTTAAGTAACAATTTTTAATGGAGATCTGCTGAGTTTTTGATCGTTTCCAGTCCGTTGCTATGAACACCTGCTGTTCTTACAGCCCCTTCTTTGCAGTTCTCTCTGGTGCTTCCCCATCCTGCCATCCTTAAGATTCGTTACAATTCCTTACCATGAAAATCACTGCCAATGTACTTCCAGGCTCACCATTGCTTCCTGAACCACTAAAGCCTCAGGCTGCTGGACCTGCTCAGCCCAGCACTCCTGTGCTAAGGATCCAGGAGCCCCTGATCCCTGTGGCACCGCATCCGTCTCAGGCAAGTGCCCCGCAAAGTCTGGAGCCCCCGCAGCCGCCGCCTCGTAGCCGCTCGTCTCACAGTTTGCCTTCTGAACCTGCTCCCTCCCAGCAGCAAGTAAGTAAAAAAACCCCTTGCAGGTACCTTCTTTCACTGTGTAAATGAACACAGCTTGTACTGGATGCTGCAGACTTGTGAGCACCCTTAAAGCAAGCACAGAAACAAAAATAAGGGTCCAAAGATTGGATTCAATGGTCATGGGGCTCTAGGAGAGTAATAATTGCTTATTATTGTCCATGAATAACTAACACCTTAAATACTAAGCACTGAATTTAGGATTTCTTATGATGGCCTTACAATTTATGGACAGCTCATTCTTAAAATTATGTTGTCATTTGGCAGCTTTGTATGGAAAAATACTCAATGTAAGAAATCCAATTTGATAATGACGTGCATGACAAGCTGTGCAGTAAGTAGCTAGCACAGGTTTTAAATAGTTATTGCATGATGTGGTGCTTTATGTTGGTGATCATTCATTGAAGGGAGATGATATTGATAAATAAGAAATTAAATCAATATATTTATAAGTACTTTAGAGAAATAGAATTCTCCCCATTCCCCAGTGTCAGTTAAAATACAGAAACCCATCCACATAATGTGGAAATTTCACACAGTAACATTAACATTCTGTTCTCTGGGATCATTTAGACTGTTATGATAAAAAACCACCAACTTTTTCTAGGAAAATCCATAGTTTCTTACTACTGCTTAAAAATGCAGGAGCAGGTTTTCAGTGCTGCTCAGGTTTTTTTTCTTATGCCTGTATCTGAAGCCCTTTTTTGCTACAAGAGTTAATGCCTATTTTGTATCACAGTGAAGCAGCCAAATTCAGTCCTCAGTGAGCTGATTTTTGAATTCAAACTGAAAAAATCTTTAAATGCTTTTCCTTTCTTTCTCCTGAACCTCTTTCTTTGCCTGTGAACTGCTTTTCATTTTGGAAACTTAAGCCAAAAAATACAGTTTTCTGAGGAAAGGTCTTTAAAGAAGTACAAGGTCTTTTGAGAGGGAGTGAATTCCAAGCCCATCCTTCTATGCAAATTTTGATTATGATATTGAAGAAACTAAATCTGTTCTTATAAAAATAATCACTTGTACAGTGTGAATATTCAGGACTCTATACAATCCACACATTGAAAAAGAGAATTAGTTATTGTAAGTGGATGTTCTTTATTGTAAAGAAAGGAGATTCAAGAGTTCCATAGAATAAGAGGCATTATGGTTTTTTCCAGCCTGCAAAACTATTACTACAGATGAGTGATAATACCAACATAGTTGCCAGAAGGAGAACTAGGGGGCTTTTCATGTCAATAGATGACTAGAATTAGACCATCCCTGCTCAGACTCTCGTAATTCGTCTCCAGAAAGTAGCACAATTAGCTGCACAATGAGTGTCTGTATGGAAATATCGTTAGAATGGATTTGAGTTGGCTTTTTTAATGACTCTTAATGGTCGAGTTTACAGTAGAAGACAACAGAAATTGAAAATTTAGTGTAGTGTGTAGTAAATACCTGTGGTTTGTATTCATAGCTCAAAAAACGGCTTTGTGAAAACTTCTGAAAGTATTTTTAACATGAGGTTGCTTTGTTACTTGGATTTTCTTCCTGATTTTCTTTCTTCTGATATCTGTTTCTCTTTCACAAGCAGGAGCAACCGTCAGGGTAACAGGTATCTAACTATTTACCAATCTTGTATGTGGTCTCCATCTATTCAAGCAGAAAAGATGTATGAATGTTGTTTTCATACATCTGCAGTCCCATCCCCGTTAAAAACCACCTGTCTGCATTCATGGATTGACTGTCATACCATGGTTTGCTTTTTCCTTTCATAGAGCTTTCAAAAATGAGACTGCTTTTATTAGGGCCAGAGCAACTATTTTGCATCATCATCTATTTATGAAACAACTGGACCCTCACCTATTCTGCTTAGTCACTGCTGAGCCTCCTGATCTCTGGTCTGTTCAGGGAAAAAAAGATCAGTGTTGGCAATAAATGTTCTCTTTAATGCAAATAAATCCTGATGCTATTGCACTGCCAAATTATTTTTCAAAATAAACTCCACATATCACATTTCTCAAGGAATAGAGAACTTACTATGACCCAAAGTAAAACAAACTGTTTGTTACAATTTTAAAAACATTTGGTTCCAGAATTACTCAAAGCAAGTTTTACTTAGAATAAGAAGCAATTTGGTTTCATAGTTTCTTTGGGATCTTGTACTTTCCAATGACCACAGGACTTAACCAGCTGGTGCCAGGCTGCATTTGATTTCTATTCCTTCTACAGTTCAATTTTTCATATTTTTCTCTAAGTTACTCAATGCCTTTGTTTTAATATTATTCTGCAAAAAACTTCAACTATGGACAGTCAATTCAACTGTTTTGGTATATTATCTGTTAAAATCATAAAAGCTTTTTGTGACATTTGAATTCTTAGAAGCTGTTTTAACTTAAGCTTAACTCATTTGATAAGGGGAAGCTCCAAACTCTGTTCTGTCAACACTGACAGAACAGTCAGTATCTACTACTGAACAAAGTAGATACTCCATCTTTTTGAATGGTTTGTACAAGGTAAAAAATACCTTGCATTGTTGTTTGAAGCAGTGTATAAAACCAGGAACATTTTGGTTTTAAAAACTGAGACAGTCTGTGGAGAAAGCTGTCTTCTCCAAGGATAACTTGTTATTTTAATTATGAAATCAGTGATTGTCCCTTTCCATGCCAAGAAGTACTGGAGATGCTTACGGATGCCTGTCTACATAGAAGTGTCTGACTGCATATACTAATAGCACTAATATTTCCTTTCATTGTGGTGCTTTAATGCTGCTTGTAACATCAGTATGATAAACTCCCAAATGATGTAACTGGAGCTTTTAATTTCATAGTTGTGCTGGGCTTAGAATACAGTCGCATTTCCCGAACATTTTCTTACCCAAAGTTCACTCAGTGTTTTTTGCTGGATTGGGACCTGCAGGAAGTAGGTTCCAGCTGCATTAACCACCGAGGAGGGAGGAATGGTCTTTAACAACTTACAGCCTTTTCGTTAGACAGGGGGTTCAGGCTCTTGTTTCCGTTCTAGTTAAAATGAAACTGGGTTGAAGATTCAGCTGAGGAGTGAGAAGGGGGACAGTAGGAATAACCTGGAACCAGCTGCATGATTCCTGAGCGTGTTGTTTCCTTTGCAGCTGGATCCCAACGGGACATACGGCACTAACCCTGACCCCCAGCTCAGCAGTGACCCTTTTGAAGACCTGTCATTTCAGCTGCTCGTGTCCAAGATGCAGACATCTGTCCGAACATCACCTGCTCCAACCTTAAACCCAAAGGAGTTGATGCAGTTGCCTTCAGCAAGGCAAAGAAATGCGGATGATTTGAATACTGTAACTTGCATGCCAGCATTGCCTCCTGTTCCAACCTTTCACTCATCCCAGGAACATCAGCGCAGCTCTCCAAATCCATTTATTACTGGGCTGAACTGCTCAAATCCGTTCACTGAAAGAACTCCTAATGCTGGGAACCCATTTAGGGTGGAAACGCGGGAGTCCAGGATGACCTCACAGGTGCTGGTAGGACCTGCTGCTTCCCACCCGTTCCCTCCGCTGCCCCCCCCCAGCTGTCACACAAGCAAGCCTGTATTTCCTATGGATGCAGCTGAAAATACATTTTGCTTGCGAAGTAAATCTCTCAAGGTAGAAAACATACAGCCCAAAGGGTGGGTGACGTTTGATGAGGACGAGAACTTTAACACGAAGCTAAAGCCATCTGCGAGCGTTCCGGATTTTAAGCGACTCGGCTCCGGGAAATCAGCTGGATGCCCAGGTTTGCTGGGAATTGAACAAAAGACTTTCCTTGGTTCAGACTTTAACTTTGATGGTGACTGGAATAAAAGTTCTACTGATTGCTTCTGTACAATGCCAGCAAGAAAACCACCTGCACCCCCTGTGCCATCCAGAGCAACCAGCAACAGGTCCCCTGCAGGTCCCTTCCCCTCCCTGGAACCCAAGGTGTCACCAACTCATGATTTTACAGAAAGATAGATGGTCAGAGATACAGAAGGTTGTATCTGTTGCTACATTTATCCAGTAGAATAATTGGGCATTTGAGATTATTCTGTGTGCAATAATTATTGTTAAATGCACTGAGCATAAACAGCTCATAAACAGCCACTTCAGCTTGTGTATAAATTTTGAATGTGTATATATGGTAGAGCACAAAAATGGTCTGAAGTTTATTAATATCTCGATGTAATAGTATTTGAATAGACAAAAAGAGAAAGAAGGGTGAGCTACCGTCTCACTAAAACCTATCAATCCTGGACAGATTTTGCTTAGGGAGCTCTTTCATTTCTGTTCTCCTTTGTGGAATTTCACAAGAAGAGGCTCCCTGCTGGTAGCCTCCCCCCTCCCTTCTGACTGTTTTGTTAGTTGATATTTATAAGTATTTACCAAAGAGCTGCCAAAGTTTATTGAGATTTGAATGTTGACAAGTATTGTTTAGAAGCTGTTTAATTTATAACAGAGGCTATGGATATTTGTAAGGATTATATTTGAATTTGAGGCACAACAAAAATAGTTTACTTTCAAAATAGAAACAAAACTTTGCATATTAATATATTCAAATAATCTCCTGTGTCAGTACATTTCAGTTATTAAATCCTATTGTGACATACACTCACTAGCACTAATTGAGAATAATTGTTCCATATCATCAATTTATTCACTACTATTTTAACTATAATTCTTTTCTTTTCCACAAATTGGAAAGAGCTGATACATCAAGCTTTTCCTCAACCTCTGGAAAAAAGTCCCCTTGGCTTTTGAGATACAAAGCAGTATTTACCAGTTGCAGACCATGTAGTCTGCCAGCCAGGGGGTGAAACAACACGCTTGGATTGTATTTAGAGTAGTGAAGTATCCCAGGGCAGCATGCTTTTTAAATCCTCAAATACTCTCACAACATGATCCATGAAATAATCCACTATTCCTTCGGACAGCCCCTGGTTAGCCACGAGCTGCAGCCGCCTAGAGGAGTGATAGTGAGTTTTCTATTGCGCTTTTTTCTGTTCAGGTCATTCAAGTTGTACATTTGGAACAGCAGTGGTACTACTTGTGCTTCGGTGTGTGAGTTACCTTGTTTTACACTGTTGCTGCAAACACCTGCGTGGTTGATGTTTTGGTATATTGTTACATTAGCAAACCAAATTCAGGGGGGAACTTTTCCTAGTGGGAGTCATGTGATAAATATGTTGTCGAATATTTAATTGCAGTGATTAAAAACTATCAGTCTGAACTGTACCTGGTGTGTGACTCTTCTGCACTTCACAGGACTGTGGGGACCACAGGGAATGCTCCAAAATTCCAGTGTCTATTTAGATATATATATAGATATATATANAGCTGTAGTAAGGCCCTGCCATGTGTTGACGGTAGCAATGAGCAACAGTAAGCGCTCTGAAAACACGGAGGATGGAGGTGAGACCCACTCCCCACGTGTCCCTGGGCTCTCGGTGTTCCCTGTCCCCGTGTTCCCATCACCTGTCCATGGCTGTATCCCCCGGGACACCCAGGCCTGTGTGAAATATTCCCACCCTTATGGTCTAGGCGGTCATTCTCTCTCTGTGCCCCCGTGTTACCAAATCCTCCTAAGTTGTCAGGATGAATAAAACCCTCTACAGCCGTCTTTTTAGTGTCAGCAAGTCAGGCATTCCTTTATTCTTGGCCAGGGGCTGTGTGGCTTACAAAATTCCAGCCTCCACACAGACAGAATTTTCTTACTTATTTATACATTTTTAGTAAACAAAGACATTAACGTTCATTGGTTCTAAATTACATCATTATCTTTAATTAATTAGTATTCTGTCATCTATTAGTTATTGATTTATCACTTCTTATGCTAATTAATCCATATTTTTAGTCTTTTTATATCTTTCCTTTTAGTGGGGAATTTCCAGTGCATATACTGAGTTTTTATCTGGTATTTTCTGCATAGTGTCCTTGTGATCCATAAATTCTGCATTCTAGATGTCGAACCTCACCAATCCCTTTTTCTCTCCCGGGCTTTGTTCATTGGACATATCAGAGTTAGTTTATCAAAACTGAGTGTTTCGGCACTTTTCCCAAGCTGTCCCCACAGAAGTAGCTTGTAACAACTTTGCTAAATACTGGCTGAGAGTAATTTAAGAATAGTCTACAATTTATAATTGATATACACGTAGGTGATGAATAATTAAAACAATTAATTTAAAAGGTAGGCCGCGCGGGCCCTTTAAGCGCCTCCCGTGCCCTCACGGGCTGGCCGGAAGTGGAAGCGGTCGCGAGACCGGCGGAGGCGCCGTTGCTGCGGCTCCGGAGCGTCCCAGCGGCTCCCCCAGCGGATCCCAGGGTCCCAGCGGATCCCGGAGGGTTCCGTAGCTACCGGGGGGCGACAGCGGTCCCCCTCCCGCCCCCCCCGCGCT
>WEZZ01017069.1:770-10878 GCA_013400585.1 Chloropsis cyanopogon
TGCAATGCAAAACAAATCCCCTAAATCAAAGGTGTGGTTTTAATCTTCCTTTTTGACAGCTCAGGTACCAACCAACAGCTTTAAAACACATTAATCTGACAAGGAGCATCACAAGACAGAGAGTTGAGAGGAAACTGGAATTCATGTTTAAACCCTCAAAGAAGCAAAGGTTTGTTGTTTGTTTTTTTTCCTGAAAAAATATCCATTGGGATAAACAGTAATTTTCTTATTGTATAACAGAGCAAGTATATTAAAATTTCTGGATAACTTGAAAGAAAAATATATTACTGAATAAAAAATTAGTTCCCTTTTGACACACTTCAAGAAAAAAAAGCCAGTTCTCAAAATCTCTCCTCCTTGCAAAAGGAGAATGAATGTGTAAATTACTGCACAGACTTTAAAAGAAAAATAATATAGCCAGCATTTTTTAAATTACCAAATTCAGTTACTCCAGGATGGTATGTTGAGATCTTCTAGGAAAATAACTGGCTGAGATCCCATTTATGGTTATTAGTACACAGATATGGTATGCTTGGGATGTCAAACCTTCGGGGAAGGGGCTGAGTCTGTGAGCTGATGATCAGTGGGATAGGGTTGTGGAAAGAGAACATTCAAAACTGTTCTTAGCAGTCTCAGAAAGAGCCTTCAGAACCATTTCATGGCTCCAGAAATTCCAATCAGCCCCCAAAAGCTGTCAAATCTAAGCCTACTTGAATATCCTGAACTCAAAATCCAGACTGGCTTGAGATTTATGAGCTAAACCTTCACAGAATCAAAAACTCACTAAGAAAGATGAGTTCAGGCTACAAATACATATTCAAAGCAGCTCAATCAGATACAGATGTTGCTGATGAGGATATGCAGATTTGAAGTTAAACCAGTACCAACTTATTCCTATTTTAATAGAACATAGGAACCAGGAATAGAGCAATTGAACCAGGAAAGGGCTCCTCTCCCAGGATGGCATCGTTGTCATCACAGCATAAGAGAGTTACACATCACCTAGAGGAACACCTAATTCAGCCTCAGGGAAAAATGCATGGGGCCATTCTGTGAAACAGAGCAACCATTTAATAGGATAAAAAATTATTTGAAGCTGAACTATCACAGAGCGAACACAAATATTTATGACAGAATCACCATGAAAAATTCCCAGTCTGACACAACACCCAGCTGAAATTGTCCACATGTATTGTAGATCCACGGAGCTGCAGGGAAAATGGAACATATGTAAAACACGAGCACTTTGGGTCACCTGGTATGTTTGTCTGTGATGGCCAGGAGCAATCCACTGCAGAGGAGCACTCCCAGGGAAAACACCAGCAGGACAGGACACTACCCAGCTGAGTGAGCTCTCACCCTCATAAGGAATATTTCAATTGCTGGGATTAGAAAAACAAAGAGTCAGTCACCACCGAATCTTCTGTTATTACCCATTTCTAAGCAAGAAATAAATCCCACTTTTTATTTTGTTTTAAAACACATGAAAATAAGGTGCTTAAATTAGCCAACAATCAAAGGGTGCAGACATTTTGCAAAATTTCTCTGCAAGACTACTACAGTTTGAGCCTGTAAGCTCCTGTTTCTCCTCCTCAGCTTTCTTCCCACCTCTGCAATGCACCACTGGCATCTCCAAGCCCTGCTTTTCCTCAGTGGCAGTGAGGCTCTGCAGATCCTGTTCTTTGCTCCCAAATCCCAGAAGGCACTACCCTGCATCATGCCACCTAAACCAAACCCAGCACCAAACTGAGCATTCCCAGACTCTTTTCCATCTAACACCCAAGCTTGGTGTGTTAGATGCCACAAAACTGAATTTTGCCTCCCTGTAAATTTAGGCCATGATGATAACATTTAAATTCCACCTTATTGTTTACCTGCATTTAAGGCCAGCCCTGAAGGCTTTCAGGAATTCCTGAGAATGTGAATACTTGGCATTATGGCTTTAGGATAAAATATGGCTCTATTTTGCACGTTATTTAAATTACCTTACATTTTTTATTTCCACTGTTATTAAACTGTAATGAATTTATTTGTTTATGGAAGTCTGCACTGCATGTCTAGTACTGTTCTGTAATAGCTGGATTTAGAGCCAGCCTCAGATTTCTATCCTAGACATCATTAAACAATTTATTTTCTGTGATAGGGGAATGTGCTCTTGGGCAAGAGCTCTCCATTAAAATGAATTATTAACAATATGTATATACATGCATTATGGATTTAAAAGATGAAAAGAAAGCTTGCCAGTTATTCTGTGGAGCTTTCTCCATCTACGAGGCCACTGAATTTCAGACAGCTGTCTGCTGAATGGTCACAGACAGGGAATCCCTGATGACCACTAGGGTTTTGCTTTCCTGTAGCTAGAATTATATCCAGTGCTTCAGCACAGAATTCTCTGGCTGGCAATACCTGCTTAGCCCTGCACTGCTCCTCCCCTTTGCAAGGTGGTGATGTAAACCAGCTCCCCAGACACCCACTGGGACAGCTCCCGGGAAAGGGTCTTAGCACTGCCATCAAAAGGTGTGTAGTTTTACTTAAAAACATCTTGCAAAGAGGGATGTTTGGGTAAGTGCAGCATTTGAGGAAAATCGTGCCACATTCAGTGTGGGATTGCATCTCCCTGCCCCATAACCCTGCCTGATAATGAACCAGGAAGGGGAGAAGCAGCTTTGATACCACAGAGCCTGGTACACTTCCATCTGGAGTCAAACCTCTCACCCGGGCAGCTGCACTGGCCTCCACTCCTGTTTCCCTGCAACAGAAAAATGTGTTTGTGTCTTTATGCTCTCCAGGTAATTAGTCCCCGAGCTACTGCAGGATTCCTAAGTGCCACAGCTCAAAGTAATACTGCAGAGTGCTGGCAGGAAACCCCAGCCCTCGCCATCCTGGGGCTAAAAGTAGAAGTAACCCCCCCCCCCCCCCCCCNGTAGAAGTAACCCCCCCCCCCCCACCCCAGGATAATTGAATAAAAAGGAGGCAGGGGGGTTCTAGAGATTAATTATCACTAATTTCTGCAGGCTTGAGTAGAGGTTATAAAAACTGTCTTCAAGAGCCCTTGCAGCAGTGCCTGCCTTCCACCCAGCCTCATTTGTACCTCTTTGCATCCAGCTCCTGAATATTGGCAGGTCTGACTCCCCTCATCCCTGCCTTTCTTTTCCCTCCAAAAGTAAAACCACTTTCTATTGTCCTTCAAAACCTTCTTCAGAGTAGCAATTCCTGCTCCCCCTGTGCATTCTGTCCTATGTCCCATACAACACTGCTTCCCTCAACAACCTGCTGCCCGAAATTCACCTCCCAGTACCTGACTGGTGACTCAAGACTTTCTTGCACAGACGTTGTCTGTGTAAGGGTATTTTACATTGTATGTAAAATATTTTTACTGTTGCTTTTTTCCTTCATTATCAATTTCTTGCCTTTGACAATTCCCTCATGAAACCTTTTGTAATCAATTCTGTATCTTACCCCAACACTTAGCTTCTATTTAATCTGCTTTTTACAACCTTAATAGCATTTTGCCTTTTTTATTAACCAATAACACACTCAATGGCCCACATAATTTTGTGGAAAATAAACCACAAAATACCCCACATCCCATATTGGGTTTCCTCTCCCAGCTTCAAGAACAGAGTCCTGACTGACCTCTGCCATGAGCAGGCAACTCCACCAACATCCAACAGAGCTGAGGAAACCCAGGTGGAGACCTGAGTCTTCCTCAACTGGTGGCACTGGAAGAAAATAATTTCCTTTTCATTCCTTCTGCTCCTGGAGAATGACAAGTTAAAAAAAGGTGAGCAAACATACAGCTGTACACAGAGGCAGGGAGAGCAACGAGCTTATTTTGCACACTGAGAGTTCATTCCATGAATAATTTCTCCAGAGAGAAAAGGGACTTTATTAAGAGCAAATTGTATGCAGATTTTCTCCTGCTAACCTGACTTTTTTTTTTTTTTATTTGACACTGATGGATTGACAGACTGGCTGAGGCAAACAGCACAACTAATTTCAGTGGTAAAAGGATACAAAACAGAGCCGCCCAATGAAAAGCAAGTGAAAAAACTTCATGCAACTTCCCTCCACCCTCAAGAGGAAAAGATGGGTTCATTATGTTATAACCACTTTTTTTCCCTATTATTCTGTGTCAATATTCCTCCCTTCAATGATTTCTCCCCTTCTGCTATGAACATCTCAAATAAAATATTCTTACCACTACTTAAATACACCTAGAAAAAAAATAATCCTAGGCCAGTAACCTGGTACGTGTGTACAAACACACACATGCACACCTGTGGATGTACAAACACCAAAATGCAAGTAAGGTTCCATTTCCACTTACAATCCCACGAGGGAAAAGTATGATTTAGGCATTGTCCAATTCAGGTTTTCTCCTTCCAGCATCTCCTACAGTGATTGCTTCAGCGGGCATTGCTGACACCAGAGGAGAGATTTCACTGGATTTCACTGTCATTCCTGCCAGCACTCCAGTGACATAAAAGCCATTTATAGAAGAGTTTGTTACATGCAAGAAGGTTTGGGGTCAAATCACTTAGGCTGTTAAATCTGAGTTGCACTGCAAGAAAAAAATTTGGACCTGAGCTGAGCTTCACTTTCTCTGTATTCACAGTAGTGCAAATATATTCATTTAAATGAATCTCCTAATTCTTCCTGCAGGTTTCATGGGATTAAATCAAGGTAAGACTGCACCAGGAGTGTAAAATTTTTCCTTATGACATGTAGGATTTTGAATGTCCAATACTTACTTGCTGTTTCCCACCCATGAGAAAGGTACACAGGTTCTACCCAGCTGATTTAAAAACAAGTATTTTCAAAATTATTTTTCTGTTTGCTGCTTCTTTTTGGGGAAAAAAAAAATCTCTTTTAAAGTCTCATTCATAGCAAACAAACACCACTTGTGATTTTAGAGTAACCATCTTTAATTCTCATAAATAATACTGTATTCATTGTGGGTTCACATTTGAAGCTTACTAATGCTTTTCTTTACATGGATTTGCACATTTTGATTTTATCCCAGCAAAAATGAAGGGTACTGATGCATTAGTTACCTGCATATTGTATTAATGTAGTTCTACTTATTAAAATTTCTAAGTGAGCCTGTACAGGTAGAGAAATCAATATTCCAATGAACTGTTTTTCTCTTTGGTATTAGACTAGAAGGTGCATGTACGTGTTTCAAAACACTGATGATACAGAACAGAAATTTTAAAGATACAACTTTATAGTCATTAATTATATAAACAACTTGACAACAAAGGCGGTAGAAGACTCATTAAAAATGGATTCGTTTGCCTTTACTGGATTGTGCTCCTCATCGTACCTTGTGAAATTATTATTCAACTGAAAGCAGCAAGTATTAGGCAGTTTTAATAAATAAAGAGGCCTAATGCTCCAGGTAAAAATAAATCCTCAGTAACACTACTGGCAAAGCTTCCTTAGACTCCCTCAGTTTCAGAAATTCACTAACAGGTCAAAATTTAGACTTAGGGTAGAAGTTCTCCCAACCTTTTAAAATATCCCTAAAATAAAACAGAAGCTTGAAGCAAAAATAAGATGTCTTATAACTCATGAATTTGTACACTAATTATTACAGATGAAAGTAATAAAATAGCCTGGTTCATTTTCATAAATAGGCAAATTCCCATCAACTCTGATCATCTTAGTCACAGAGAAAGAGAAAACTTTGTAATGTTCCTGAAGTAAAGAGGAGAAGGGAGAACATAATGTACAAAACCATGCCTGCTGTAAATAGTAAATCAAAGTGATATATGAAATAACATACCCATTTAGATAGTCAGTCATGTTAATTTAAAAATATCCAATGATCTTTGCACAGTAAAAATGCCTTTACTTTCAATAAAGAGCGTTAATATAGCCTGTAATATTTTACAACTGGTAGGCATATTGCATAAATGTGTGCACTGCTACACATACACAAGCCTTTAGGCAATGTACAGTAATTGGAGAGCAGAAAATGAATGTATGGAGTTTAGAACATGTAGACTCTGAGCACCACAGCAGAATACCCATCAGATTAAAATTTACCACCTTACTTACAAACAAGGAACTGTCTTCAAAATACATTCACGTGGTCATAATGTATTGCCTGCATCTGGGGGAGTTAACAAAACCCTTGGCATTGCAACATGAATGATTTTTGGTGGTTACAAACCACAGCCAGAAGCTGTACATAAATTTACACCAAGGAAGAATCTGAACAAACATATTTAAAGCTGTATTTTAACTGCAGCATATCAAGTAAATATTATCATAACGGAAAACATGTATTTTGAGGGAAAAGCACAGTTGCAGAAAATAAACTTGTCAGAAAAATTATATCCATGTAATCTGTTATATTAGCAGCATATCATCAAGTACAGGAGTAAAGGGAGTTGGATGTTCCAATAGCCTTTTAAAGCTTGCTTTCAATACCACACCCAAAGGACCCTCTTACAAGTGCAAAAAATTGACAAGCTAATAAAAAGTTAACATTTCAGGTAAAGAAGACATTGCTTCATAACCATTTCATGGTTGTTTGATTAAACTGAGAGGTAAAAACATTCTCACTCAATAATCCTCCACACAAAGTGCTGCTTTTATCAATGTCTGTGACCTGCAGTTTCTCCTGGGCCCATTGCTCACTGGTGTAGAATCTGAAATCTGGTGGTTTCTCCACAGCAATTAGCAGCTCATGTATCTTCCGGATTGTGAAGGAAACCAATGAACAATCCGATTCTTTGCATATACTGGCAATATTTTGAAAATTCTGCGTACTTACAGACAGAAGGGACACAAGAGAAGAGCCCAGTTACTCCAAACTGTCCCTCACAATGTTCCTTAGTGCCCAAGAGCTCCTCTGGACCATTATTTTATGGCTCACATTACCTGAGAAATGGAATGTCCCCAGGATGATCAGTCTGGCCAGGCTGCAACTTGCTACGGACCAAAATAAAGATTTTCTTCTCATCTCAGTGGAACAGAGTGCCTTTTCAGGTGCTTCGCTGCAGAGCTGCTCTGGGAAATCACTTCACAAATTCTCTAACCTCACTAAGGGCTCGATCCCAAGGTCTAATTCCTGCCCTTTGGGAGCAACACTTTTACTGCTCGCACTAGGAAGAAATCCCAGTAAATTCTAAATTGGGCAAAGTGGCCAGGAGCATAGACACACTGGATCTGTGCAAATTTGTAAATTCAGAAATAAATTACTTAGATTTAAGGAATTGGGTAGAATTTATTTAGAATTATAAAAATTCAATTGTTTAGCACTTGCAATAGTTTTGGTTTATAAATTAGACTACTAATATACGGAATAAAAATACACATTTAATCTAAAATAGCAGATAAAAGATACAAAAGAAGAACTACCCTTATATAACTTACTAGAAGTTATGTATTTAATAATAAACCAGCAACTCAAAAGAATATTTCATTAGGTAATTTAATTTAGTGTGTTCAATTCGAAACTTAACTTATGATTTATTTTTATACTGCTTTTGCTTTTACATATGAAGTCACATATACAAACAGTTCTAGCATTAAAGGCAATACCATCTTAGAAAATTATTACATTTTATGGTTATTAGTCTTTTATTTAAATAGTTTATACACTATTGAACAGCAATTACAGTAGATATTGTGCAATGTCTTAAAACTGTTTAACAACCTAAAATAATTTAAATTGTAAGGAAAAAGAAGAACTCAAAGCTGTTGGAACATTTTGGTGAAAAAATGTGGACTTCCAAGTTCGTAGGTGGGATTTTTTCAATGAGCATTGCAACTGAAAATTTTAAATTGGCTATTTCTATTCTGCCAGAACGAGCAACCATATATGTCCTATGTGGATTATTTTTCTTTTTTTCTTAATGTACTGCTCTATGATGATGATGATGATGGATTTTGTCTTTGATGGGACATCAGTACACAGGGCACCGTGTGTGCTGCCTCCCACAGAGGAGGCAGAAGCCAGGACACGTCACCCAAGGGACCCAAGTGACCCAGGACAGCCCTCCCGCTTCCAACGGAGATTCCCGTGCCACAGGAGGTACTGGGGACAAACACCTGGTGCAGGCAGACTCTTGAAACAAAGGAGGAGTAGAAAGTCACTTAGTCCTGTATTTTTTAGGTACCACATAAATAGAAATGGGCATCCTCCTGAAGTCAGAGCTAGAGAAAATACACCTTCCTTCTGGGATTACAGGGGTGGGTGCTGCCCACTCCCTGCTGCAGCCTCAGCACTCTACAGAACCTGGATGCTCATCTGCTCTTTCTTAGCAACTTTTTTTTTTTTTTTTTACATAGATTAGCCCTTTGTGACCACACAACATGGGAAACTCATGTCCCTTGAGCAGGTGACTCTGCAATCATAGTGGCAAGATGTTGTTTGCCATGGTTCTAATGTAATATTATACTAAAACTTGCATTAGCCATATAGGTAAGTTCTAATGCTATCGATGCAGAAAATAAGATCCAGATATATATGTCGTAAGATATAGCACTACTTTGCAAATGGTTAAGGTCTGTAGCTATTAATATGCAATGTATATTAATAATACTTAAAATTCACTATTCTTTCAGTTCAACTTTATATGATTTTATTATAGTATATAAAAAGATGAAAAGAAGTAATTTATTGGGAGAGCCTACCTACCTTTTATTATGGAGGGCCTGCTTCTAGCACTAACCTTCATGCTGCAAATCCTAGGCTTCACTCAGATGGCTACACTTCATTTTAAGTCAAAGGCATGGCTCTATCAAAGAATGACTTCTGCTTTTATTCTGGACCATCGCAGGCATGGCTCTGATACACCTCATGCTAAAGCAAATGAGGAGATTTCACCAGCTAAAGCTGGGTGAGGTCTGACACCAATGAAAAGGCTGCAGAGGTAGGGAGAAGTCTCTGAAATACAGTTAGAAACAATGGCAGTATATTATTACTTTAATTGACCTCTACACTGTGTTATTCTATTTCTTTAGTGAGATGCTTCAGGAAGTAGGGGGGTGAAGTGAGGTAAGAATTTGAGTCAAACCCTGGTGGGTTTCCTGACCTCCCCTTCATGCTGCTGTGCTCTTGCTGCCTTCACACTCTGCCCAGCAGCCAGGACCTTTTTCTCTAACAGATCTGTGGCCATCAGAGAAACTGCTCAGTGGAACCAAGGCTCTACCCTTCCACTGCAAGCAATATTCCCTGGAAGCCAAACACTGTCAATATCGGCCTTTCTTCCCCTTCCATCACCAGTGTTGTATCTGTTACATTGTCTTTCTGTGGTTCAGTATAAAAGGGATCAGCTCCACCAGTGTGTGCACATAGTACAAGTGGGCAAAATTTGTCACGGTGACATCAAGCTGCTAACACGAACACATCTATTACCCTTTCCCTCTGGCTTGGTGAGACAGCTGCCCTCAAGGTATTGGCCTCCGAGCCTCCCTGATAAATCACTGACGTGTAGGAAACCTGGTTATCCCAACATGGCAGGGGCAGAGGATGCTATTCAGCTGCAGAAGGACATGGAAGAACAACATCCATGAGGCTTGTAATGAAAGATTTTTGATATACTTAAGTAAACAAAAATTTATTGCAAGAGATAGTTTGTCACTAGATTTACAGTTTCAGAGAACATAGTACAAAACATAGTGCATCAGCTTTGTCTAAACATTAAATAGGTGCAAATACACAAAGATAAAAAACAAAAAGTGAATACTTTACAACATAAGTTATAGAACTATAAATATATTTTATATACATTATACATATTCTAAGACATGATTTTCACATATATATATAGAGAGAGTTCGTAATTAGTATCAGATATTCAGTGCTTTAGTAATAGTATAGGTCTGAACTTGTCATGAACGTTTGTTGCATCATTATACTTACAGCAAATGCTTCCCAAGGAACAAATTTTAACCGGTTTAGTTCACAGAAAACAGCAGCACAGTTCAGCTGAAGGCTTTTCCCCCCCCGGTCGGGGCCCTAAAAGAGCGGCTGCAGGGGGATGACCGCGGGGTGCGGGGCCAGCAGGGACGGGAAGACGCTGTGCGGCAGCGGGGGCAAGGCCAGCGGGGCGGGCTGCAGCACCGAGGGCGGCAGCAGCGGCAGGTG
>WEZZ01017070.1:5786-19283 GCA_013400585.1 Chloropsis cyanopogon
TTAAAAATAAAATAAATTTTAAAAATAAAATAAATAAATAAATTAAATAAAATAATAAATTAATAAAGCTGGGAATTGGAAAGATATTGTATGGACCATCAGATTTTACAGCCTGAGACAAAGCAAACAGCTCAATATAGACAAACTTCTAACTTGATTTTTCTGTCACAAGCGACAGTAAATTCTACAGAAACTCCTGTGCTTTGCTAATAAATCCCATTTGTGGAAAGAACCGAAAAAATCCCCATTCTCCACCTGAAAACTTTCTTTTCTGATGCAATAAACAACATTTAAATCAAGGATCAGCAACCCTGACAAAATTAAAATACACCTCAAACCAGAATAAAAACTCCAAAGCCTGCCTCGCTGCAGGGCCAGCCTGGAGAGAAGGAGGGGGAAAGGCAGGATTTGGTGAATATTTCATGGAATTTTTCCCTGTTCTCACGTGGGGTACCCCAGTAGCAGCTCCCAACACTGGAGTGGTTTGATAGGAGGCATCCATCAAATTAATTACTGAAATTATCACCTCGCTCCCCAGCTAGGCAAGGAGCCCCAGGCAGAGGTGACAAAGCATCACCTTCAGCTGGAGGGCCAAAAAATCAGAATTGTCCTGAAAACCCTGGAGCTGGCTGCTATTTTAATTTTAAGAGCATTTCAATGTGTTTTCTACATTTTATCCCAATTTTTCCGTGATGGGCGTGGCTTGTCTGGGTGTGGTCAATTAAAAGCACAGAGATAAAAATGGTTATGGTTAAAATATTTCCCAAGTAGGCGCAGACACCTAAAATCCTAATTTTTTTCCCATTAATCCCTCAGGATGAGGGAGCATTTGGAACATCTGGAAACCCTTCTGGATCCAGGCAGAAACTGCAGGGAAATCTTCATTAATTGAGGAAAAACGACCTCAGAGACCTTTCCAGTGCCTAAATAGACTCCAGGAGAGCTGGAGAGGGATTTGGGACAAATCCCAGAAGGGATGGAGGGGCAGGACACAGGGAATGCATCAAGGGGAGATAATTGAGCGTTTCCTCCCTTAAATTCTGAATTCTCTACATTTGCTGTTGTTACAAGATTAAAAAAAAACAAAGAACAAACAGGAAAACCACTCCAGCCTCCTGAAATCTTGTACCCACATCAACTCCACTCTCTGGCAAAGATTTTATGCAGGCTGGTGGGAAAATAAAGCAGCTCTCCTCCCTCCAGGACCATTCTTTGGAGGTGTTATTTTTAAAAATCTCTGTTCCTACTCACCTAAGACGACACCCACAGCCCCAGCTGATGGCAGGAGCCTGGTGACACGAGATTGTCACATTTTCATACGAGGCTCCTCATGTTTCATTCATAGGAGCCGTGGTTCCTGCTGGTTTCTGCATCCTTGGAGCTCAGTTCCAGCTGATCCTTTTGGCTTTTTTCTGATCTCGCTCCTGAAGGTCAAAGCAAACCCAATATTGCTTCCCCAACCCCAGCCTTGGAATTCCTGAGCCCTTCCACGCTGGAAAGCCTGGTTTGGAAAAGGAAAATGTGATTTTTCCAGGCTCAAGGGCAAAGCTGAGGTCCCACATGACGAGACCTTCCCCCTAAACTGCAGCCTGGCTGTGTGTGCAATAAAACTCCTCATCTTGCCTTGATTTGATTGCTTTTTCCCACAAAAATTGCTTTTTTTATTTCCCCCCATCCATGGCAGTATTTGGGGTATGAATTCAATATTAAAGATCTTGATTATTTTTTTTCAGAGGGGAAAATGCCCTCCCTGCTTCTGTTCTCACTCACAGCTGAGAAAGCTGGAGAGGTGAAGGATCAAAGCATTGAAGATTCCAAAATTTCACTCCAAGCGCTGCTTTCAGTTTGCAGCCCGTGGATACAAANCTTTTTTTTCCCCCATCCATGGCAATATTTGGGATATAAATTCAATATTAAAGATCTTGATTTTTTTTCAGAGGGGAAAATGCCCTCCCTGCTTCTGTTCTCACTCACAGCTGAGAAAGCTGGAGAGGTGAAGGATCAAAGCATTGAAGATTCCAAAATTTCACTCCAAGCGCTGCTTTCAGTTTGCAGCCCGTGGATACAAAGGTTTGTGTGGAAAACAGAGGGGAAGGGCACTGCTAGGGATCCAGGGGCAGCCACAGCTGCTCTGGGAATTCCAGCCCAGCCAGGAACCCCTTCCCAATCTCCCCTTCCCAGTTTAAATCCATTCCCTGTGTTCTGTCCCTCCATCCCTTGTCCCCAGACCCTCTCCAGCTCTCCTGGAGCCCCTCCAGGCTCTGCAAGGCTCTGAGCTCTCCTTGCCTGCATCACATTTCCATTAATAAAGATTTCCCTGCAATTTCTGCCTGGATCCAGAAGAGTTTCCAGATATTCCAAAGCTCTCTCATCCTGGAGATCATTTCCAGCTTCTGCTGCCCACGTCCCCTGAGATAAAAGTTCTCCAAGCAGGGTTCACAAACCATTATCTGAAAATGAAATAGATTTCCTTCTCCTCTTAAAATATAACTTAAGGGACAAGGAACCCTAAAACCCATCCCCTCATGCCACATTTCCAGGCCTCCTGTATTTTGTGTCCCTTAAAAGTTCTTCATCTTGCTGATAATAAGAAAGTTCTTGCCAAGTTCTTTGCACAAAATATTTCAGGGGCGAACACGGTTTAGAAAAGCCTTTGTCCTTTCCAGTAAATGTATTTTTTTTTTCCAATTTTCATTCATTTTTAGCTTCTGGACAGGATAAATAATTTCCAAGCATCCCAAGGATGTTCATATAGCAAAAGGAAAGAGGGTTTTGGTTTGGTTTTTTTTCCTCTTTATAAACCAGGTGTTCTCAAGAGAGCATTTGTACAAACTGGTGTTAGACACGGTGCCGTAGGAGGCCTGGAAGAAAGTTTCTATTTGGAAATCCACTTTGCATATCAGCAATGAATAAAACATAGCCCTTTGTGTGCACATTATATCATGGAGCATGACTAATCTGGGGATACATTCTGCCTTCTCTCAATTCCAAAAAAAAAAAATAAAAAAAAAAATCAGCAGATTAGCTGGAGTTGCCATTAATAAAAGCTAGATTGTCACCTTAAGGCTCGGTTAAAAATGAAATAAAACACAGGGGCTGCTGAAGGCTGTTCCTGTTGGCTGCCCAACCCATCAGGATTAATATTTCTGTAAACTTGAGGCCTTCATTCTACCTGAATTCTATTTTTTTCCCATTATCATTTACCATTATCCTCACTGGTAGGGAAAGAAAAACGTCATTCAGACTTTCCTGAAGACTTCTAAAAAACTCCTTAAATAGTGATAATAAAACTTAGCTAAAAAAGGATAATTTTTAAAGGGTGTGGGCTTGGATCTTCCTTTTCTGATTGGAAAGTTTAAGGCCAGGTTGGCTGGAGCTTTGGATGGTCTGGGATAGTGGAAAATGTCCCTACCCATGGCAGGGGGTGGAACGAGACAAATTTTTAAGATCCCTCCCAACCCAAACCTGTGATCCCATGAACCACAGACACAGTTTTGCTTTTTAGCACCTTCAAAGGTTGAGAATTTCACCAAAACCAATTTGCAAAGCCCTGGGAAGGGACAGGAATTTCTAGGAGCCCCCCTCAGGCTCCAGAACAGGCTGGGGGAGCAGCACCGAGTCCTGTGTGAGCAACAAACGAAAAACCAGAGAAGTCTCTGCTCTCCCAGCAGGTACCAGTGCAAACACTGCAGTTTAGTTGCCAAGCAACCCCCTCATCCTCCAAAATTCCTGTTCAAGTAGCAATAAAATCACTTGTTCAAAGGGACTGCAGAACAAAACCGAGTTGTGGCTCTGCCGCCCTGATTTGCTCAGCCAAGTGAGGGAGAAGCAGAACCTCAGCCCCATCCAAGGTTTCTCTGAACACAAATAGGAACCACATTATGAAATTAGAGATGCCAAAGGCATGATTTGCTCATCACACAAGCAGGGCTGCAGGGATTAATGTTCCCAAACTCACTTTGGAAAGGGGAAGAGCTCCCAAAGCAGCCTCAGGAGGGCCCAGCTGCACTCCAGCAGACCAGGCCATCCTGAGGAGCTCCAGAACATTCTTCCACTCCTGACCGCGGGGCAGAAATTCCAGATTTTGGCAAAGTGATCAAAGCTGAGTGATTACAGTCAAACATCTGCAGAGGTGTTTCTGGTCCCAGAATGGGAAGGGACATTAAAAACCACCCAGTGCCACCAGGGACACCTCCCACTGTCCCAGGTGCTCTAGCCTGGCCTTGGGCACTGCCAGGGATCCAGGGGCAGCCACAGCTGCTCTGGGAATTCCATCCCAGCCCTCCCCACCCTCCTAGCCAAGAATTCCTTCCCAAAATCCCATCTATCCCTAATTTCTGTTCGTTTGAAGCCATTCTCTGTGTCCTGTCCCTCCATCCCTTGTCTCTCTCCATCTCCTCAGCTCCCTCAGGCACTGCAAGGCCACAAAGTTCTCTTTTCCAGGCTCGGAGCACCCTGGGATGATGGGAGGGGTCCCTGCCATTCCATGCAAGTAATTAATCCTCCTCAAGGTTCTAATGAGCATTTTTTCCACAGGAAAAATTCAGTTGTTGCTATTTCTGTCCGTGTCCATGACCCTCCCAACTCATCCTCGTGTGATGGCAACAGGAATTCACAGATGGAAAATAAATTTGGCGTTAACCTGCATTTGCTGGGTGGCAGAAGTTCTCTCTCGTGCTCCCCACCACTTNCAAATTCCACATGCCAAAGGCATGATTTCCTCATCACACAAGCAGGGTTGCGGGGATTGATGTTCCCAAACCCGCTTTGGAAAGGGGAAGAGCTCCCAAAGCAGCCTCAGGAGGGCCCAGCTGCGCTCCAGCAGACCAGGCCATCCTGAGGAGCTCCAGAACATTCTTCTACTCCTGACCGTGGGGCAGAAATTCCAGATTTTGGCAAAGTGATCAAAGCTGAGTGATTACAGTCAAACATCTGCAGAGGTGTTTCTGATCCCAGAATGGGAAGGGACATTAAAAACCACCCAGTGCCACCAGGGACACCTCCCACTGTCCCAGGTGCTCTAGCCTGGCCTTGGGCACTGCCAGGGATCCAGGGGCAGCCACAGCTGCTCTGGGAATCCCATCCCAGCCCTCCCCCACTCCTAGCCAAGAATTCCTTCCCAAAATCCCATCTATCCCTAATTTCTGTTCGTTTGAAGCCATTCTCTGTGTCCTGTCCCTCCATCCCTTGTTTCTCTCCATCTCCTCAGCTCCCTCAGGCACTGCAAGGCCACAAAGTTCTCTTTTCCAGGCTCGGAGCACCCTGGGATGATGGGAGGTGTCCCTGCCATTCCATGCAAGTAATTAATCCTCCTCAAGGTTCTAATGAGCATTTTTTCCACAGGAAAAATTCAGTTGTTGCTATTTCTGTCCGTGTCCATGACCCTCCCAACTCATCCTCGTGTGATGGCAACAGGAATTCACAGATGGAAAATAAATTTGGCGTTAACCTGCATTTGCTGGGTGGCAGAAGTTCTCTCTCGTGCTCCCCACCACTGTTTGCTGAGGGCCCAACAAGGATCATCAAGGATTTCCCAAAATCCCAAATGTCTCCACCACAACGTTTGGAACCATATGGCAAAATCAGATTTCTTGTCAGCTCCTTGCTCCACGTGTCTCCAGGCTGACAATTATCCCTGGAAAACATGGAGCAAAGCATATGTTAGACAAAGAAATAAGGAAAAAAAAATAATAATAATCCCACATGATACACATTTCAAGGAAACCATGAGGAAAACAGACCAAGAATTTTGCCACACAACACAAATTAGGAAAATAAAGTTCCCTCCATAACTCCATGGGATGTCAGTAAAACATTCTTAGTTATTCTATTTATTTGTTCTGATTGGTGGAGATTCAGGACTTTAAAAAAAAGACTTAACAATAAAAGTTTGGTTCCAACTTTCCATAGCAAAAATAAGATTTTGAGGAAATAAATAAATTTTTATCCAATGCTACATTAAGGACAAACAAACAGCAAAACCTAATAGAACCAAATAATGTAAAAATCAATGGAAATTCGGTGCCTGGTTGAAAAATCTGTTTTTCTTTATGTATAAAAAAGGTCAGTTAATATTTTCCAGCATTTCACAAACACATGAAGGGCTGAAAACAGAGAAAGGGGACTCATATTTCAGACTTCGGGATGTTTTCAGGGGCACCTGAGAAAAATACCAAGAATTCTGCTTTTATTTTCACTATTTGCACCTCTCTGAGGCATCAGTTTCAGAACTGAGCTGTGCACACACAGTATTTATTTAAATCCTGGGACAGGGATAACCAAACACACACAGCAATTACTCAAACCCTGGGATAGGGATTTAAAAGGCCCAAAATGACAGGTTTAAAAAACCCAAAACAATCAACAGCCCAATTTATCAAAGCACGGAAATTCTCTAAGTCATTATTCAAAATTAAAAAGCAGATTAAATAAATTCCTAAATAAAATCTCCTTTAATTTGGGATACAATTCCTCAATCTGCTGAAGCAGTTTGGAGCCTTTTAGGCCCAGATCCACACTCAGCCAGGATTTTAGCCAGAAAAGGAAAATAATCCCTAAAAATTCTCCAGGAAAACAAACAATTCCACGACGGCTCCTTTTGCTGTCTGGATCCTTCATTCTTCGTGATCTAATCAAATGTTTATCCTGACATCACCTGGTAAAAATTGAACTTAAGCACGGCTTAAACCAATTTAAATGTCAATTCCTTTGATTTAGCAGAGGGAGCAGACGCATGAGAAAGCAGAATTACCACATCCCCTCCACCTTTAAAGCTAAAAATACAATTTTATTTTTGTGCTAAGAGCTGAGACAAAGCTCAGGTCTTTCTTGCCATCCAAAGGAGGTCCAGCCCTTCCTGGGGATCCCATCTGGATATTTGGATTATTTGCTGACCTACCTGAAGCATCAGCTCTGTAGCAAAGGGATTTCTGGTTGCCAGAGCTCAGCAAAGGCATCCAAATACAAGAAAATAAAAAGAAATTCACAGGTAAAACAAGGAAAAGCCTAAGATAGGTTAGGAAATGAGTATGGGGAAAATGTTCATCTGCATCCAGTGCCGTGGTGAGGCTGAATTCTATTTTGTGTATAAATATAAATAACAATAAATCTTTGTTTAGATTAACACTGCCTTCAAAATCACCTGGTTTATTCTGAAAATGAAGGAAAAGTGCCTGAAAAACATGGGAAAACCCCAGCCATAGAGTTTTTGAGCTCCCTACAAGTTCCCTACAACACTGCTTTCCCATCAAAGCCTTCATGGAGCTGGAGGTCTCTAAGAAATAAATACGGTGCAGTTAAACATTGGGAATTATTTTTGTTATGAATTATCTGGGGTCTGTGTCTGCTCCAGTGATCCAGGTGAGATTTATCCACAGGCTCCATCAGGAGGAACAGGGAGAGGAGGGACATGTGGAAAAGGAGCTATTTAAATATTAATTAAGGGAAACAATGTTATTATTAAGTGAGGGCAGGGACATTTTCCACTATCCCAGACCATCCAAAGCTCCAGTCAACCTGGCCTTAAAATTTCCAATCAGAAAAGAAAGATCCAAGCCCACACCCTTTTAAAATGGTCCTTTTTTAGCTAAGCTTTATTATCATTATTTAAGGAGTTTTTTAGAAGTCTTCAGGAAGATCTGAATGACTTTTTTCTTTCCCTACCAACGAGGATAATGGTAAATGACAATGGGAAAAAGTAAAAGTCAGGTAGAATGAAGGCCTCAAGTTATATATTAAATAATATATAAATATTATTATATAAATATCATTATATACACATTAAGTTAGGGATCAATATAAATATTAAGTAAAGGAATTGAAATTCTTAATTTCAGTTAAGAAATCAGGATTTTTCCAGCACCTGCAGCTCAACTTCCACCTGCCCAAGGAATTCCCAATCCCATAAAGAGACTGAGGGACCTGCCCAGCCCCACTCAGAGCAAACACCTGAACAAACCCAGGGATTTGCAGGAATAAATCTTCTAGAGGACTCAGAATATCCAGAATTGTCAACAAGAGGGAAAAACAAGAGTTCTCCTTCTCCCTCAGGTGTTTCTTGGGACAAACCCTCTTTAAGTTATAAAATATCCCCAAGGCAAAGAGAGGAACAAAACCTGGCTCTTCAGCAACGGAGGCAAGTGTGAAAGCTCATTCCAGGAGCTATTTTACACCTGGACTCACAAATAAAATAACACAATTATTGGAACATCCTAACTTCATCCCAGCAGCTCCCAGCACCTTACTGGGACCAGGGAACAGCTTCTGTGAGCTTTAAATAAAAATTCTGTAAGAAACAATAAAATTCAGAAAAAATAAGGAATGATTTGTCCACGACCAACATTTAAAAATAGCAATGAGAGCAATTTTAGCACCTCACTGACCTAAATCATTTTAGGGAAAGTTCAGGGCGGGAAAGGAAAATGAAACTTTACAACCTCACTCCTATTTCTGAATTTCTCTTTTATCATTCCAGGGTTGAGTTCTAGTTAAAACCTGTTATTATATTATATTTAGAAGGCCTTTTCCAGGGATGTAAGGAATGTTTATTCCTAGGGAAAAGGAAAGGGGGGTTGAGGCAGGAGGCACCGTGTGGGATTTTTGGGACTGGGATTTTTGGGATCAGGACCGACAGCGAGTGAGGAAAAATCCTCATCCGTGAGGCAGAAGTGCCACCTTGTGATTGAACTCCGCAGCCCAGGAGGGGGCTGGGGACACAATATTCGGATTAGAATTATCTCTCCCTCCCAAAACATCTTCAACCTCTGGGAGGAAAAGGAAATTGGAGGAAATCAGTTAAAAATCCACGGATTTTCAAGGGGGGGTGGCACAAGCTCGCAAATCAAACAAAAATCCCATAAATGTTTCTGGCCCTCAGGATTCCTGTGTTTAATCCAACTTGTAAATGAGAATTAAATTTCCTACTTCACNAAAGAGACTGAGGGACCTGCCCAGCCCCACTCAGAGCAAACACCTGAACAAACCCAGGGATTTGCAGGAATGAATCTTCTAGAGGACTCAGAATATCCAGAATTGTCAACAGGAGGGAAAAACAAGAGTTCTCCTTCTCCCTCAAGTGTTTCTTGGGACAAACCCTCTTTAAGTTATAAAATATCCCCAAGGCAAAGAGAGGAACAAAAGCTGGCTCTTCAGCAATGGAGGCAAGTGTGAAAGCTCATGCCAGGAGCTATTTTACACCTGGACTCACAAATAAAATAACACAATTATTGGAATATCCTAATTTCATCCCAGCAGCTCCCAGCACCTTACTGGGACCAGGGAACAGCTTCTGTGAGCTTTAAATAAAAATTCTGTAAGAAACAATAAAATTCAGATAAAATAAGGAATGATTTGTCCACGACCAACATTTAAAAATAGCAATGAGAGCAATTTTAGCACCTCACTGACCTAAATCATTTTAGGGAAAGTTCAGGGCGGGAAAGGAAAATGAAACTTTACAACCTCACTCCTATTTCTGAATTTCTCTTTTATCATTCCAGGGTTGAATTCAAGTTAAAACCTGTTATTACATTTTATTTAGAAGGCCTTTTCCAGGGATGTAAGGAATGTTTATTCCTAGGGAAAAGGAAAAGGGGGTTGAGCCAGGAGGCACCGTGTGGGATTTTTGGGACTGGGATTTTTGGGATCAGGACCGACAGCGAGTGAGGAAAAATCCTCATCCGTGAGGCAGAAGTGCCACCTTGTGATTGAACTCCGCAGCCCAGGAGGGGGCTGGGGACACAATATTCGGATTAGAATTATCTCTCCCTCCCAAAACATCTTCAACCTCTGGGAGGAAAAGGAAATTGGAGGAAATCAGTTAAAAATCCACGGATTTTCAAGGGGGGGTGGCACAAGCTCGCAAATCAAACAAAAATCCCATAAATGTTTCTGGCCCTCAGGATTCCTGTGTTTAATCCAACTTGTAAATGAGAATTAAATTTCCTACTTCACTGTCCTATCATTTATCAAATAACCATTAATTATCAGATATAAAAAATTTACATATTCAAGAAAATTTCTTTCCGTAAACAATTTCTGTGATTATCCACAAATATCACATGGGAGGGAATATTCCACTTCCAAATGAGAGCATTTAGAGGATGTTGATGGGGTCAAATATAAAATTAAAGATTATATTCCTTGCACAGATTATGAGAGATTTTACCAAAATTTTAGGAAAGTTCTCTCTGTGAATTGGAAATTTCCTTTTCATTAAATCCCCAAAATGCATTAAATTATTGTGAGTGAAATCCTGAAGAATTTCTCATAAAAACAACATTTTTACTACAGATTTACCTGAGAATATGCTCAGCACATCTGGATTTCCCATTTTTTGTAAACACATCAAGCCAACCACTCCTGTTGCCCAATTTCAAATATATTTCAAATATATTCAAATATCACAATCTGGATATGATCAATCTATACAAAAATATTCATAATATGGCAAGAGAAGGGGATTAAGAGAAATAGTAAAAAATATGATGAAAGAAAAATTACTGAAAGTTATGTTCCAATTTTTAAAACACTTTTTCTTCCCCATCCGAGAAATATTCACCTGTTAAGACTTTTGGAATAAGATAATAGAAGAGTAAATTTAGGGTGATAAGAGAACACTTAGTATGAAATAATAAATGTATCAAGAGGCCACCATACAACAAAGGAGAAGTTAAAAAATGGATTAAAAACACCAGGTAAATTCAATAAAAGTTAAATTACTTTAATAAATTTCTGCATTCAACCACCTGGACCTTCTGGTTGGTGAATACAGGATTTGATTTGATTTATCTCAGTAAAAAAAAGATATTTTTGGTGAAAAGCCTTAATTTAAGGTCGTGAAACCTTGACCGACCTCTCAGTGAAGAAATTCTCCCCAGTGTCCAACCTAAACCTCCCCTGGTGCAACCTGAGGCTCTTTCCTCTCATCCTGTCCCTTGTTGCTGGGAGAAAAGATCCAAACAGACTCAGGAGTGGATCCAAAGTCAACTTTTCCCAAAGGAGTCACCAAGGAACGAGGAGCGCCACGACCTCAGCGTGCAAAGTTGGCAGCACATCACGTGGGTGCTCTAAAAAGTGAAATATTGAAGGTTATTTCCATCAAATAAAGTCAGCGCTAATTTGATCCATCAGCTCCAAATCCAAATTACAGACCTGTCCCAGCCCAGGAAAATTCAAAGTGATGCAATTATCCTTTTAGACTATATAAAGCCTCCCATCACCATGGCATCCAGATTTATCCTTTCAGGTGTTTAAATAGACACCTTCACCTCAGATGTGCAGCAGAGAGAAACTTCTGCACTTGGCTTCCTCAAAATTACTCCCTGGAAATTTGAAATTTCACTTGTGGCTGTGTAGGTCTCATTTTTAAAGGATTAAAAAACCCAAAATTATCTAACCCCAAAGGAATTTTAGGTGATTTTGAGGGCTTTTACACAGAAGAAGCAGGAATTACGTGGCCAAATCTACATCAAAATTGAAGGAATTTTCCCTGAGATCCAATCTAAATCTCCCCTGGCACAATTTCCTCTCATCCAGTCACTGTCACCTGGGAGAAGGGGTCAGCCCCCACCTGGCCACAACCTCCTTTTAGGAACTGTTGAGCAAATATCAGTAGAAATATGTTGAAAAAAAATCACACAGCCTTCTGTGGCCAAGGAGATGTTGTCTGACCTCCAAAATCAGTTCTATAGTTATAAATATAGAATATTTAAAATAATTTTATTAGATATATTTAAATATGTCATATAATTTTAAAATTTTTCAATAAATTTTAATGAAATTTATAAATATATCAATTTGGGCTCTGTTATCAGCACCATTCTCTAAATGATGCCAACAGTTTAAGTCACTTTTCTGAGAATATTAAAAAAAAATCCATTGCACCATAAAATTCCAACTCAGGAATGGACATGTGGACATTTTGGACTAGAATATGGAATGGAATATGTGGACATTTTTGTTAAGGGATTCAGGACAATAATAAAGATATATTTTGATATTTGAAAACAATGAAATCATAGAATGGCTTGGGATTGGAAGAGATCCTCAAGACCACCCAATTCCATGAGCAGGGAAGCATTCCACTAGACCAGGGTGCTCCAAGCTCCTTCCAGCCCAGCCTTGGACACTTCCAAGGATGGAAAAAATATTGTTTTAATTCAACAAAGACATCCTGAAACCCAAAAAGTCCATTTAAGTACCAAGCATGATATCATTAACCAGGGTACAGACAGAAAAATATTAATCCTTTCCTTACCCCACTCATCCACGATCATTTTCCTTAATTCCTGGACTAAAACTGGTTTTAATGCCATGTAATAACAAGAGGTTTTTGGCAGAGGTTTTTGGGTTTTTTCCCCATCCTGCAGAAAAATTCAATAAGCTAAACATTCCCAAAAATAGCTTTTTGTGAGTTGTGCCTGGTCTGGATTTCTGAGTGCAGCTGGAGCACCGTGAGGTTCAATTTTGAAGAGAAAAATAACAAAGAACTTGACAAATACAGGCAATTTTTATTTTTCTACCTGTGCAAGTTTAGGCCAGAACTCCCTGGTTAAAAGGTACAAATGAGCAGCCCATAATTTAATATGGGCCCATGGGATCCAGACAGCCCCAGAACCACAGCTCCTCTCAAGCTGGGCTTAAGGATAAATCAGCAACTCTTCTTAACCTTCAGTATTTATTTGCAAAGCTTGCTGGAGTGTAAAATGGATAAAGCTGAAGCTCCCATAAAACTTGTGAGTTGAAGAAAGGAAGAATCAGGAAAATAATTGGCTATAAATATGCCATATGGATTTTTTCCTCTTTTTTTGGAAGATTTTTATGGGCTTGGATGAGCTCTCGACAGATAAAATTGAGAAATATTCCCCTCACACTTACTTGAGGGGAGAAAAAAAAAANGAGTGCTCTGGGTGCTTAAACCTAGGAAATCCTCATCAATCAACCCTCGGGGAATGGGAAGAATTTCCACCCAGGATTTTTCCCAAATCCTGTCAGCACCACAGCAGGAGATGCCAGGGAAGCAGTGCTGATGAGTTTGGGAAGGGCAGCATAAAGAAATTCCCAAAAATCTCCCAGTCTTGTGCAATATCCAAAAAGGAAACACATCATAAACCCAGCATNAAATTGTTCAAGGAGTAAATAGAAGCAATCCCCAAAAGCCATAACAGCAGAAGGATTGCTTAATAACCTCCATGGATTTTAGATCTTTCCACATCACTTTGCCAGGCAGCACAATTCCCAGCCTGGCTGATATTTCAGGATGCAGCTCCTCAGTGGAGACAGCGGTTTAGAGGAAATTTTGGGGGCAGGAGAGGTTTGGATGTCCAGTTTTCCTGTGTCCAGCAGGAATCCCTGCTCCTCATGATCCAGCATCACCCTCAGCTCCTCACCTGCTGCACCCCAAAGGGAATGGAAGCATTTAAATATTTTAAATTTTATTAATATATTAAAAAAATAAATATAAAGAAATTAAATTTTAAAATTTAAAAATCCTAATTC
>WEZZ01017070.1:19347-51673 GCA_013400585.1 Chloropsis cyanopogon
AATTATTAGGAAAAAAATGTTAAATTTCTGCAATTATTAGAAATTATTAGGAAAAAAATGTTAAATTTCTGCAAGTCAAAGAGTGAAGGCAAAAATATCTGCAGGATTTCCAGTTCCCCCCAAAAGGGGCTAAAAATCTCTGATTTTCAATTAACAATTTTACACAAGTCCAATCCAAGATCTGAGACCTTGGGAGAGAGGATTGCTCCTGGTTTTCACTGAGGTTGATTGAATATTCCCCTCAAAAATAAATCAAAATGGGGATTGAATCAAGCTGGGATATTTGGAATTCCATCGTTTGAATGCAGCAGTTCCCACTTCAGCAGGTCCAATATTCAACTCCAATATTAAATAAATCGGAGGGAAATTCCCTCCCTGTCAATCCAGAAAAATCTCTGCAGGAGTAGCCAGGAAAAGGGTTGGAATTTCAGTGCTTCCCTTGAAAAGGGGGAAAATAGAATTAAAAATCAGCACCAGCTAAAAAAATCTGTCAAATTATTTCATTTCATAAAGATTTTCCCCTTTTTTTCATTATAAATTAAATATTTTCACCCTCTAAAGTTGCAGCTCCCTTTATTCCAACGTGAGGGGTTTTTTTCCCTGCTTTTCCTACTTTGATTGTCTTTTTTGGCTCAGAAAATTAAATTTCATGGAGCTGGTCCTTATAGATTGAATGCTTTGTGCTAAACAAATGGTTCTAGTATTTGCTGGTGCTTTCAATAAATTAGAATTTGATGCTCAAGCCAATATTGAGCTGACACAAATTAGATTTACCAAGCAAATTTTTCCCCCAAATATCATCTTATCGAACAAGGGCTGTATTTTGCACCTGTCAGAAAATGTTTATTGCTTTATTTCATTAGCATGGCCTGTCAAGCTTTAATTTTAAATTGCCTGGCAGAACAGAAAAGACATTTTGCTAAAAGAGAACTCACTTTTCACAGTAAGAAACATCAGTTAATATGGAATGAAGCACCACTGAGTCTTCAGGGTGAATTTATTTTTTTTTTAGCCACTTGGACCATGATTTTTCCCAATTATTTAAGTGGTTGAAATCCAAGTGGAGGCAGGTTTATGTAACAGAATTTGCCAAGTCTAAATCATAATAATAAAATTAATAATTATCACCTATCTTAAACCAAATGGATTTTTCAGTTCTTGCTCTGTTGCAAATATTTTCCTTCAGAAGTTGAGGGTTTTGCTGATATAAAGGAAAGCTCAAAACAAACATGACAACAAATTTGTGGCTGCTGCTGCTGCTACAGGAGATTTTTCATTTTCATGGATGAACTAAAATCCCTTTAAAATCAACTTAAAATAGCAGAATTTTCACAACATATCTGCACAACTCATCACGTCCAAGAGGGAACACCAGATTTTCACAGTGCTCAAGAATCCTCCTTTTGGGAGGGACACTCAAACTTCTGATTCCTGCTGCCTGAAATCCACTTTTTCCATGATTTTTGACATTTTTTGCAAAGATCAGAGCAAAGGGATTATTCAGAGGAGCAGGTCAGGAGCCTCCAGAGACTTTTGCCATCCATAGGGGACTTTTGGCACCAAGGCCACCACCAACACCTACACAGGCTTTGAGCTGAGCCTAAAGTACCTCTGGAACACCCCAAGGGGCTGAAAACTGATTTGATTTTTAGCATTCTTGGTCCAAAGCCCCATGAGTGCCCCAGGAGGGAAATGCAGCTCCCCAGCACAGCGTCACTGACTTCAGGAATTCACACTGGCAAAAACCACAGCTCCTCTCCGAGCGCAAAAATAGAAAAATTTGGGATTCAGCAAGAAAAATACCTGAAATTATCTGAGTATTTTAGGCCACAAGGTCTCATTCCTGTGAGCTGTTGATGGTTAATCACTAAGAAATAAAGTCTGTCCTCCACAAATGTTACACTTGATGAAAACACCACCAAAATCCGTCGTTAACTCCTGAGGTTTTGATGTCACCCACAGCACCACACCAGGCGAATTTGAGTTTTTGCTGCTGATTTTAATTTCTGTTTGCATTTCTCTAAAGCCCAGCCAGATCTGCCTCAGACACGGCATTCTCCAGGCTGTCGTTCACTTCCTGCTCCTAAAGCTAATTGGCAGCACTTTTGGAAGAGAAACGCCCCTCAGAAACACCCTTCAGATATTTGCTCTTCAGAGCTCATCACCAGCTTTACACTCATCAAGTACCAGAGATCTGGGTATAAATTAAATGAAATTGCAGCCCTAAAAGGCTGCTTAGACCACACAGGGCTCACACGCAAAAATCAAATCATACCATGCCCTTCCTGCCTCAAAAACCCAAAATCTGGTTAAAAATTTTAGGGGAAAGGGGAAAAGGATAAAAATACTCCTCAAGCTGAGGAAATACAGCCAAATTCCTCCTCCAAGATATTTGATTTACTTATTGTTTCTCTTAAAATTCATCCACAAATGAACACCAATGCCCAAAATCACAACCTCACAGCCCCATTGCATTATTATGTAAAACTATTAACGTGAAAATAATAATAAATAATCTGTATTTTGGATCCTGCACATCCCAATGTGCAAAAATCTGTTCTTAAAATGTACATTGCTGTTACTTACTAACGTTTGGAAAGTTTAATCAAGCAACCAGCAAACAGTGGTGTTCATGTTTTATTAATTAAGGCAAATAATTCCTTTCTACTCCTAAAGCCTTAAAGATCCCCAACTTCCAGGCTGTGCCACCCTGCTGCTGTTCACATCTTTTTACTTTTTGCTAAACCCAAGATTTTCATATGATCTGCATGCAGGGAGACAGGGCAGGAAAGAAAAGGATATTTACAAGGAGCACAAGCATTTTATCATTTTTCTGATCCCACTTTTTATATTAAATTCTAATTCTTGCCCTGCCAGGCGGGCTGGGGCGTTTTGCTGTTGGAGGTGATAAGAGAACCCTGGGGTTTCATCTGGATCTGATCCCCACCCCTCTCCGGGCAGTGTCCAGCCTGATGAGGACTGATAGGAAAATGAGGTTTCAGCAGGATCTGTTGGCTGTTGACTCAGTTTGCTCCCAGCCCTCATCAAATTCCCATAAATTCCCATCAAATTCTCCATTAGCCCTGCCAAACCGCGAGTGCCCCAGGCGGGAGCCGCCACCTCCTCACCGAGCGCCACCATTTATCCCAAGACCTGTGACACGGAGTTAACTTTACCTGCAGGAACAACATCCTCCTAAATTTGTCACTTTACTGTGGGCACACCCGTGGCCAAGCGGGCAACGATGGAGTGGGGAACCAACAGCAAAAGCGAAGGTGTTTCCCTCCAGAGGGAGCAGGAGATTCGCTGCCGGCCCCTTCCAACGCTCCTCGGAGCCCTGGGGAGGGGAGATTGCTTAATTTAATGTCCAAACAAATGATCCCATCAGAAAGGGCTCCCTGCCCTCGGATAAGACTTCCCCAGAAATTTAATTCCCTAATTTCATCGGGCGCCGCCGCGGTTTTCGGGGACGGATTTGGAGGGCACCTCGTTTGAGGGCGATTTGAGAGAACCAGAGCTGACACGGTGTCAATCTCTTGCCAGGCTGAGTGGCATCTCCCAGGAAAACAATTGAATTTAGGGATGCAGCCTGCTTGTTTTAATCTCCTCTCTCTCACCAGGCTAAAATACTCCTCTACATAAGCAGCAAATATATTCAATATTTGATGACGTGCGACTGAAAATTTGTCCTTCCCCAAGGAAAATAACTCCAGGCTTTTAAAAAATGAGGACTGGAAGCTCAACCATCTTCCCCAAATGAAAGGTCATACCAGCCACTGCTATCCTAAATTTGATTTATCTCCTTGATTTTCTAAAAACTCTTAACTCCATAAAACATTTTGGGGTAGGACACAGAGATTTGAACAGAGATTCCTCAGAGAGAGAAAATCCCTCACTTTTGGGTGCTTCCCACAGGAAGGACGGTCTGTGCCATGTTCTTTCCTGATGAGCTTTGTAAATTGTGTAGTCAGTGCTTCAGGACACTTTCAGAGTAAAAATTAACTCCTAAAATTAGTTGGATATATAAAAAAAACATTAAATCTTTATACAGCTGCAAGGATTGACTGAAAGAACAAAGAGTCCCATTATTTTATATATATTATATATATCTATATAGATATGTATGAATGTGACTAAAACTCATGGAATAATCCAGGCCTATGGCAAGGATATATAGGAACACCTAATTTCCAAATTTCCTGATGTCCAAACAGCTTAAGTATATTTATTTAACATCACAGTCATGATGCATAATCACAGCCAAATATCTTGTGCTGTAGTAAAACACCTACTTGNTAAAAATTAACTCCTAAAATTAGTTGGATATATAAAAAAAACATTAAATCTTTATACAGCTGCAAGGATTGACTGAAAGAACAAAGAGTCCCATTATTTTATATATATTATATATATCTATGTAGATATGTATGAATGTGACTAAAACTCATGGAATAATCCAGGCCTATGGCAAGGATATATAGGAACACCTAATTTCCAAATTTCCTGATGTCCAAACAGCTTAAGTATATTTATTTAACATCACAGTCATGATGCATAATCACAGCTCCCATTGCTCCTGCAAAATTAAACACCTACTTGAATTCATTCATTAACTTTATAGAAGGTGCAAAAATATTAAATAAATCTCCTTTTTCTAGGCTGAGCTGTTACATAAGGAATTCAGGCTGACCTGACTAAAATAAATTATACATCTAGCAGAAAATGACTGTCCATGCCATGGAGCCCTTGGATTTTGCTCTCTGTAAAGATCATGGGCTGAGCAGCCTGTGATGTTAAATGTTCAGACAGACTGATGGGACAGTTTGTGCCTCATCTTTTCCATATCAGGGGACACGTTCAAGTGCAGGTGTGGAGACAAGTGACACTTGGAACTCCAGCAGAGAGGCCACACAGTGTCCTTGAAGAGTTTGCCAAGGAATTCAAGGTGTCACCAGTTTCTAGAAGGAATTTCTAGTTTAAACATCAAATATTCCCATTGCTCCTGCAAAATTCCTGGAGAAGTTGTGATTATCTCCAGAAAAAAATGAGATATTCCCTTGCAGAAGGTGCATTTGGGTAGTTTCAGGAGGCTGAGGGTGGCACTGAGGAGGTTTCCAAGGTGGTTTTGGACACCTGGACATTGGTACAGACACGTGGAGGTAAAAGTGAATCAAAAATCAGTGAAAAGCAATCCCTGCCTACATTTTTCCACAGTGCAGCTTTGAGCTGGCTTTGGAAAGTTGGTAAAAGTAATTTTTTACTTGTTTTTCTCTCCCTTTTTAAGCAGCAAGGAGGCCAGGCCCATTTAAATTCTGCTTCTGGCTTGCAGCGTGTCTGAACACAGAGAGGTCATGGCTCGATGCTGCTACTTTGATGATGGAAGAGAATTTTATATTTCGCTCCTCCAGGTTTTCCTCCATCTTCTGCCTCTGCAAGTCGATGAGTTGATATTTCTAAGCGCACAAACACATGATTAGCATCGTTTTCTGCTCTCAGAGGCCTTTGATGCACCAGAAATAAGGAATATGGTACAAAGTTCAGCACCCAGGAACCTGCCTGACAAAACCTTCACACCTGGCTCAGACACATGGAGGGCTCACAGGTGCAAGGAGTGGCTGGAGAGGGTGGGCAAAGGTCCCTGTCCACTTCTTCCACCTCCTTGGAAGGGAAGTTTTCCAGCCCCTGGGGAGTTCTACAGCAGAAGGTCTCACTTCAGCCAAGCATTTAATCTAAATTTGGATTTCAGGCCCTCTAATCCAGACTGGTTCATTTTACAAGGAGCTGTGTTACCACCTGGAAAGGTTAAGAGAGAACTTCTCAGACTTTCAGCTCCTTCCCTCCTTCCTCTGACTCCCCTCATGGTTAATATTACCTTGTCATAGTTGGGAACTGTGACTCAGCCTTCCCTGGATGAAGCAGAGTCCTTGAGGCTGCTCAGGAGCCTCGTGCTTTGTGTCCTAAACCCAAAAATCTTCCCAGACAACGAGTGGATTGTATTCACAAAGGACCCATTCCAGAACTCCACCAAAGCCTCCCCTGGGTAGGGATGTGCCATCCACCACTCGATTCCTCCCCCAGAGGAGCAGAGAGTCCCTCATACAGTCAGATGTCCTTGGAAGAGGCAGGGATGACCTTTCCCAGGTGCTGGAGCAGAGCCAAGTGGAGCTTGTAGCACAGAGCTCTCCTCTAGGCTGGATGGGACAAGCAGCAGGGCTGGGACAAAAGGGACAAGGCCCCTCCATCTGTGCTGTGCTGTTTGAGATGATGAGGGGAGAGAAGATATTAATGCTGAGGGCCCTGGGAGATGGGGTGCCTCCCAAATCCCCACAGCACAGCACACAGCACACATTGTTTCCAGCTCTGTAATTATCTGATAAAGCTGTTAAGCAGCCCCCTGAGGTGACATAAAGAATTCATACTTCCCACCAAAGCAATCCCAGCCACAGCCTGATATTAGTCAGCAACTTGATGCTACTTTGGGGGGGGAAAAATTATATCAGGAGAGTAATTTCCTGGTATTTCTGAGAAACTTGAGGTTTGGGATGGGGGGATGAGCTGGCTGCACTCAGCTCTGCTTGAGAAATACACAACTTTCCTCAGCACAAAGAGAGAAGACAAAATATTTAATATGTGCAGAAGGGTGGGGGGTCTCACGTTTGCCTCCACCCCACACTGAAACCTTATTAAGTGAAAGATAACTCAACTTCTATGGATTAGCCCCAAAATTAAATTTAGAGTTCAAGGCTAGGCTGGATGGGGCTTGGAGCAGCCTGGGATGGTGGAAGGTGTCCCTGCCCATGGCAGGAGTGGCACTGGATGGGCTTTAAGATCCCTTCCAACCCAAATCATTCCATGATTCTATGATTAAAGCAGCCCAAGTGGAGACGTAAGATCCCCAAACCTCCCTTGCTTTGTCAGTTAAAGAAATAATGGGAAATTATTAATGAAACAAAAGAAAAATTGCATTTACAGCCACTTCAGATCGGAGTAAAGCCACCTTAGAAAACAAACCAGCAGCACTTTGAGAAAATTCCTGTCTGAGGGGGTTTCATCCAGGCTGCAATGACCGGGTGCTGCAGCACCTTCCTGACCTGCTTTGTCCAAGCAGCAGCACACCTCCAAGCACAGCTTCCCTGGGGCTGCTGCCTGGGAAAAGAGGGATGGACTGGTTCAAATCTGGATCTGGAACAGGTCCCGGGTGAGAGATGGGCTGTCTGCACCAAACTTCTCCCTGAAGCACCCTATGAACCTCAAGAACTGGAAATTTTTGACCTAGGAAAAATCAAATATTATGCAAAAATCCATTTTCACCGAGCCAAAGATTCCCAGTCCTTGAGGTCAGAGTCTGTCAGCACAGAAACCTAAAATCCTCAGCAGCCAGGGTTCCAGCACCCAGTTTGCAGCTCTGCCCCTACACCCACCTCTCCTGGGTGATGGTGCTCCAGGAGGTGCTGGGAACGCGCTCGTGGATCTGCAGTGGGATCTCTGCTGTGTGCCAGGGAAACACCACGGGTGAGCCCTCCCCAGAACCGCTCAGCACACAGCTGGAGACCCAGAGGGAAGCACCTCCAGCTCAGTTCTGCCTTATCTCCCGTGTTTAAAGCGCCAATATTGACACAGCTACAAAGTCCCATCTCCCTCCTCCCCTGCAGCAGGCAGCAAACACGGGGGGTGACTTTGAGCCTTGTTTACCAGGGAGACCAATTCCAAATCTCCTCTCCACTCGTCTTTTATCTCAGTTTCTTCCCTCGTATCCATGTTTACCCTCTGCTCTGGCATCTCAGAAATGTGCTAATGTTTAATTAACGTGCATTAAGCACCGCCCTGCAGGGGCCTTACAGCCCACACTGGCCCTACAGGAGCCTTGTTCCCACATTTCCAACACCCCCATTGGAATAATAAACCTGGCTTTGAGCTTCCTTTCTTATTTTTCCTTTTTTTGGACCAGTTTTGATCATTCCAGCAGTCTCTGGTTGTTTTAAAGTGGTTCCTGCACCCAAACACTGTCTTGGCCCCACCAGAGTTAACTGCAGCGTGCTGCAAAACCAGAGCTGCAAAGCAGCACTAAAAGATTCTGAGCTATAACATTTACACTTGTATTTTATCATTTCACATATGGAGACATCACCTAATTGTCAATAGACTCACAACAATTCTCATCAAGGGCCTCACCCACAGCTCCTCAGAGTCAGTGAGACCATTCTATTGCCTCCAAATGGCTTTGGATCGTCCCCAAAAGGAAAAAAAAAACCACCAAGATAAATTGCAAATTGTCTCATTAACTCCTCCAAATGTCTTTTGAACCATTTCCAGAAAAATAAATGAAGGGGAAAAAAAAAGTAGTCAAGCACTCCATGAACACGACTGGAGTAAAAGGAGAAATAAAAATAAAAATGCAGCGCCCAGAGTGGTTTCAAAGTTCTACGAGAGAAAATATAATCACATATTGCAACTGACTCCTGAAAAACCTTGCCACGAGGCTGCCCCTCAACCCTTTCTGCCTGATCCCTCAGCCTCTCCTGCTGTCCTTGTGGGCAGGATCCACACAACCATGAGCAGAAATAACCACAACAACCACACTTCTCCCATCTGCACTCGCTCCAAGCTGAGCGGGGAAATAAAACAGAAAAATCCCAACAAAACCCCAGACAAGTGACAAAACAGTTCCATCAACAGATGTGAGTTCTGATTTAAACTGCCATTTTTCTGTCCCTAGAAGTCTTTGTTTTACTCGGAGCATGTGAGGATTCACAGAGTTTTCTTTCACTCAAGTACATAAAAAAAATTCTTGCAAGCCAAACACAACAACAACAACAAAAATCCATATTAAGTTCCCAATTCCAAAAGTTTTCAGATGGAAGGAGCCTAAATATCTGTGAGAATCCTACCTTGAGCTTAGAATTCATCATCTGGGGTGCAGCAAATGCTCTGGCTGTCTGGGATTTTCACTTTCTCATATGTCCAGAATTGGTTAATTTGAGCCTGTCTCAAAGCAAAAATATTAATGCCACTGTCCTGAATATTTCCTGTTCACTGCTGAAATAAAATCCTCTGCTGGGCGGTGATTATGAAGCCTGATTGCCCTGGTAATTCCAATATCTGCTTCCCTTAATTTCCACCTCTCCCACCAAATAAAGCCCAGGACAAGGGAGAAGATTCATTAGCATTGCTAAATTAAAATTATTCCAACAATCCACGGTCGCATCCTGCTGGATTTTCCATCAGGCCAAGCTTTGCTCTCCAGCTTTTCCCTGTTTGAGGAACAGATTGTGCCAACCCCACGTCGTGGCTCACCAGAAGGGGAGTTCAGAGAGAGGATCACTCTTCATTTGTGACTTCAATGGTTCTGATAGAAAATTGAGTTTTGGGGTTTTGAAAGTGGAGAAGTCTCACAAATGCAGCAAAAAAAAAAAAACACCCCAACTATTCTTAGTTTCCTATATTGTAAAAAGTCTGTGATCTTAAAAATATTGCAGAACAAAAGTGTGGAATAGGAAATGCAGCTGTTTACAAAATACAGAGCAATTTCTGATTGCTTGTACTCCATCAAAAAACAAGATATTGTGATGAAAAATACCTCAGCTCAATCACACATCCTGAGGTGATATCCCTGCATTTTCTGCTGTGTCAGGGGGAATAATTCAGTTCCATCCAGAGAAGATTTGCAATATAGTTTGAATTTCTCAGTGTGTTTTTCCCTTCTCTCCACAATACATTAGAGCCCAAAAATAGACATTTACCACAGAGGGCCAAAAAAAAGCAGAAAAATTCACACCATGCTGACCAATTTTGGAAATTAAGCCAAGATATTTTATATTTTTCACCTCTTCAAAAATTTATTCCAATATTTGTCACCCACAAAAATACACATCCAAGTTTCACTCCACATAAAAAAATAAATAAAGGGAGAATTTTTACGTGATGATTCATTCATGCCACAAAAAACCCAGAAATATTCAGGAGGTTCTGGTGTTTCCTTCTCTTCCTGAATAATTGGAGGCTTGACTTAATGCACTTCCAAAGGACAGGCCTAGCTCCCAATCCAAGATTCCTCACCAATTCCAATTTCTCCCCCAAGAATTTAGGAAGAAAAATCCCAATTTCAAAAGTTATCCTAGAGAAGGCTCCAGAGAAGGATTTCAGCCATTAGAGAACATAATTACTCCTTTTTTTAAATCCTGATCCTTGCATGGGGCTTGGCCACAGGCTGGGATTTATAAATTAAATGCTCATCACCACCATAGCTGCACAAAAACAATAATTATTTATTTTTCCCCTGAGGTGCAGCCAGCTGTCCCTGAGGAAGGGACGCAGAGCAAAAATCACAGCATCAATTAGAAACCTTGGAAAAAAATCTCCAAAACCATCAAATCCAACCATTGCCAGCGCTGCCCAGGCCACCACTGCCCCGTGTCCCAAGTGCCACATCCTGGTGGCTTCTAGATCCCTCCAGGAATGGGAACACTGTTGGTTCTTTATCTTCTTTTTCTGCCTGGGTCAGGGTTGGCATTGAAAGTGCTCAAGATGGAATTTCGTGTTTGGACTCAGATGTTTGTTAGTTCTTATCCATGTTACAGTCTCACAAACCCTGAGTTCTGCAGCACTTCACTCCAACAAACTAAAAATTGAGATTTACCTCTCTCTCTCCAAGGCCTTTGAAGGATAAACTGTCCAATTAAGAAATGACACCTAAATTATTTTTACTTTTCACCCAACAACGAACCACCTGTGGCTGCAATGTGGATTTTATCCAATTACACAATCCCACCCAAACCCATGGAGAAGAAGGTAAAAAAGGAGGGAAGAAGAAGGACCAGCCTCTCCCCTAAAACCTCCATCTTGCTTTATATATATCACTATATTCTAAACCCTTAAACTCTAAGTTTTCCACCCTGTGATATCACACACTTCTATTCAAACTCCACACCCACAATCCCAGTTCTGTCATTCAGTTTTGGAAGCTTCTCCACGGCCTCAGGTCACATGCAGTGTTCTCTTGGGGGTCAGCACAGAAAGTCCAAAATTCTCAGCGACCAGGGTTCCAACAGAACACCACTGCCCTGGGCAGCTGGGCCAATGTTTGACACCACTTTTGGGGAGGAAAGCTCATATAAATAAGTTCATCCCTCTGCCACACGTTGAGGCCGCACTTTGCACCCCAGCAGCCTGTCCAAACCAAGTGTTTTGTGTATTTTCCTTTCCTGTGTAAAAGCAGAAAACCCCAGAAATCCAGAAAATATAAATGGCCAAATCAAAAAAGGAAACCTATTCACAGCCTGCACTGAACCACACTCCAGGGAACTTGTAAGTGCTTCTCAGGAGGGCTGGGTAAAATATCTCTATGGATCATGTCAGGAGGAATTACCAGCACTTATTTATGGCTATGTCACCCAATCCTAACATTTATCCACTTTATGTCACAGCTTCACTTTTAATTTGATCATTCTCCCGATTTTCTCCACATCCCAAACGCCCTGGGGGCTCTTTAAAAATAACACATTTATCGAGCCCAATTCACAGGGAAACACCCCAGATAAACCCAGGCCAGCAGTAAATAACCACTGGCTTCTCCCCTCACATGCTCCAACTGCATTTATCCCACTCTGAAAAGTCCCAGGCTGCCTGTCCAATATCTCCGTTTTCCCCTCATCAGTCCCAGTGGCTGCATTCCCTTCCAATGGGATTTATTTTTGCACTATTTTTGCACTAAAATGGCTCGATTCAAAGGCAGGATCATTTGTGTTTCATCGGGATCCCAAAGAACATCAGAATAAATTAAAAAAATAAATAAAATCAGCTTTGCCAGCGACCAAAGAACAGATGACAGATGTTCTTCAAAATTTTATCAAAGATTACTCCTGTTTTGAGCAGCTGAGAGAAGAGTTAACAAATAATTTCTGACATCAAATTCCTTTTCAGCACAGGCAATCCAAAAACATATTTAAGACACTGAGGTAAAGATAAAGATTTGCAAAGTATTCGATCCTCAATTCTCCTCCTTCCTCAGACAACAGGATGTGGCTTTGGGATTTTTTTTATAGCAGGAAAAAATAAAATTAAAAACAAAAAAAAAATCACACAAGACCAAAAATCTGGCACCAGCTTATTAAATATTCAACCAGTCTGGCCCAGCTGCATGTGTCTAACTCAGTCTGGCAAGTTTGCTACTCTCTGAAGAGAGATTTATTTTTGCATTAAACATGCGTTCAAAAAATTAAGTTCAAGGGTTTGACAGGCGAGTTTGGGGAGTTTTCCAGGGGATTTATTGGCCTGAAGTTGTTGCCACCTGACTTCCATGGAAGTTTCTCACCCCTCCTCTCCAGAGGGATTCTTCCACACCTGCCCTCCAGTCCCCAGGAAGAGAGGTTCTCTTTAGAGCACAGCTTTTCCTTTTTTGCTACAAATCTGCCACTGGATTAAAGACTTTTTGAGGGAAAAAAAAGAGAAAATTGTATTTTAATGGATTCTTTTCCTTCAAAAAGACATGTAAAAATAGTTACCTTGTGCATTAAGTGACTATAAAAGCAGCTGCCATCATTTCATTTGCTTTTAGAACCTTCCTCCACACATGATGTCACATTTTGCACGTTAAAATAAAACCTGGTTGCACTGAAACTTCTCAGACACCAGGGTGGTGTTCTTGGGACAGGGCTGGCTCCCCCCATTCCCAAACCCTTGTTTCCTTTGATTTCCCAAGTGCAGCAGAGGTTCTACAGTCTCGTCGTAAAAACCACATTAACAGAGAGAATAATAGGAAAAGAATTTTTAAATTAAAAACAACATTCAGGTGGGGTCTTGTTCCTTGGGTGTACTGAGGGATTTTTATTTTTTTTTTTTTACAAGAATAACAACTTGTTAATAACCAATAAAGGAATTGGCAAGAAAGCTCCTGACCAATTGGAGTCCCACACCAGGTCTGTAACACGGGATTAAAAGGAGTTATGTGAATAAGGAATGGGCTTTTTCACCATGAGGAAAATGGAGGCTGTGTGATTTATTCCAACAGACAAGAGGAATTTTTCCTTCAATCCAATCTAATCTGGAGCAACCTGAGGCTGCTTCCTTTCCTCAGGTGCTCCCACATGCCCAGGTGGAAACTGTGGCTCCTCTCCCTGACTCAGAGTTCAGCCCTAAATCATTCCAGGAATATCTCCAAGCCCACATTCCCAGCAAAGGCTGCAGCTGCTGCCTCCTCTGGAATCCCCATTCCAGCAGTAATGGTTCACTGAATTACAGAGGCAGCAGAGAAGGACAATTTGTTACTGCCACCCTGATTTTTTAGTTCAGATCATCCTGGCAGGTCTCAGCAGGCGCTGTTGGATGTTCCACGGGGCCACACAAACCCCACAATCATTTCAAACAGCATTTTTTTCCTCTTGCTTTTCTGTTCATAATTGCCAGGTATAAAATGCAGCTCAACTCGAGCCAGCAAACCCCAGCACAGGGCTGCAGCTACATTTATTTCTTCTATAAATAGCATTTCATAGAGTGCTCACCGTGGAATTTATACCACTTTAGCAATAAAATGAAAGTGGTGTTTTGGAAACAGCATAAAAACGCATTTTTAATCATGAAACCTTGTAAACCTTGCCTAGAATAGTGTTAGAGACAACTTTTCCTTGCAAAAACATTGGAGGGATAAATGCTGGCCAAGGCATGGGTCAGATGTTGGAATGATTGGGATTCAGAAAGTGGCTCCAGACACATTGAGCTGTCTCAGCATTTTAGGGCTGAAGTTAAAAACAGAAAGCAATGAATTTTGAACGCGATTGTTCCATAGATGCTTCTGGGCGCTGCTGGAGGAAAAAATTGGGCAAGGTACAGGAGGCAGATGGATATAATTCCAGGATTTGGGATGAGGAAACCAGGGCATTTCAAAGTTGGGGATGGCCTGGGAGAACCTGTCTTGGCCAAAAATCATCAATTCCCACTGCCCTGAGGGCCCTGATCCTCCCTGGGCACCAACAGCTTCTTTCATCAAGGTTGGGCTTCGGTGGGTCTCTGTCTCCATTCACACTCAATTCTTGTTAAACTTAAACCTAAATATGTTGGCACTAACACAAGTAATTCCAAAGTTCTGGTAGGCAAAGAGAAAGGCGGCATCAGGATAAAGTCAAAAAGAAAATAAAGCAAAAAAAGAAGAGTAAAAACCCAAACACATCAACCTTTTCCTATTTATCCATGGAAAAATGAAGAAACCACTTATCCTAAAGCCTATTTACTACTTATTTCCCACAATTTTCAGGAATCAACAGAACATTGGGAAGCTGATTTTCTCCTTTTCCTAGCGAGTGAAATAAAGCCCAAGGAAAGGACTGAAATGGTGATTAAAGTCAAGGAAATTAGTGGGGAATATGACGGGGCAAAAGGAAAACAGGATGTATACGAATCATGTAGTGCACTGAAACTTTATTCAGTCTCTTCATGGGAAGACTGAGCAAACATGATTTTAAATTAAATTCTCAACACCAATAAACCCCCTTGGCCCAGACACTTTTACTTAATGGATGTATTTTTTAGGATTTAAAAAAAAAAAAAAAAACAAACAAACAAAAAAAAAAAAAACCTGAGACCCAAGACATTCTCCTGAGGCAATTTGGAGCTCTTTCCTTTGGAAAAGCAGAAAATCCAGCAGGAAGGGTCAGTGAGGACACACCAGACGAGGTTATCTCCATGCCAGGGTTTGGCTCCAGGGGAGCACTGAAGGACAAACCCCTGTGCTTCCCACCTCTCCCAGTTCCAGAGAATTCCCACCACACGGATTCCCAGCAGCTCTGCGAGAATCCCTGAGGGCTGGAGGCTGACCTGGCTAAAAGGGCTGCTATAAATAATTCCATGATTAATTCAATGGAAGGGCTTTGGGAAAGAAACAAGGGAATGATGACCCAAAACGAGCCATTCCTTGAACTTCCTCAGGGCGCCAGACGCAGGAGGTGCTGATCCCACACAAAATCCAAAGGGCAATGCATATTTTAGAGGAAAATCCACTGCAAACACCAAGGGAAAGCTGGCACTGACTCAGGGAGCTGTGCCTGGAGCACAAAAACCAGGAGAAGTCTCATGGAGCCCGCTGAACCCGAAGGAATCAGACATGGCCTCGGGAAGGCGACACGAGATCAAATATTCCGGCTATAAATACCCTGCCTGCCTCTGGCAGCGACCTGGGCCACGCAGGGATAAACAGGACAAACATGGAACGGCTTTTGGACCTCCCTCCGTGCCACTGGCCACATTCCAGGGACACAGAGCCACCAGCACACGGAGGAGGAGCAGCCACTGTGAACTTCCCATGGACTGGGTGGGAATGTCAACACGCCACGGATCCCAAATTAGTGGGGGAATTAAATGGGAGAACCTGTCCTAAAAACATCACCCCAGTGCTGCAGCAAAAAGGATGAAGGTGTAGGTCTAGAAAAGAATTCTGGGTTTGGATGAGATTAATATCCCTTTTTTTTTGTTGCAGGATGAAAAGTACAAGTAAGAGGATTCCTGAGCCCATCAGCATTTCCCTCACACTTTCCACCATGATTCACCTCCCATTTCAATGACAATTGGAGCTGCACTTTAAAATATTCCGTGTTTTGCTCAATCACTGGAATTTCCAGCCTGACCTTTCAGGAAGGGCCAACAGCAGATCTGCACACCTTGAAAATGTGAGGGAAACCACTTATGCAAAACTGACCCAAGGAACACACACCCCACCACCACAGCTCTGAAATCATCAACAAACTCCTCCCAGATGAAATTTATAAATTAATGAAAAAATCCTTCAGTATCACCACAAGGACTAACAGGAGTCTGGTGAATTATTTACTCACGGAGCAGGAGACAAGGGAAAGCTTGCAGCAACATCAATACTTGACACATTAGTGAGTCTTTCACTTCTGCTTTATCAGCCTGCTCATGTGCTCTCAAGTTTGCTGACCCATATTCTGGGGCTCACTGAAAAGAGCAGCCTTAAAAAGATGTGACAATCTTGTCCATGTAGAATCAAATCTGGAAAACTGAGATCTCTTTTTAACAAATCTCTACGCTAAGGTGACTCAACAGCTGGGATTTCGTTTTGGATCTTCCATGCCACAAAGCTGTTCACTCATTCTGGCTATTAGCCACAAATAAATGCATGTTTCAGGAAAATAGTAGAGTTTTGACATTGTTTCCACTCTAATTTTATTTTAATTTAATCAATGTTTCATTAACTTTCAGACAGAGAACGTCACACCTCTGATCTTTTCAACAAAGGTTTGTCAATAACTGAAGGAGCCAAACTTATCCCTGCTCTCCCAGCAAGGAAAGATAGAAAGGAAATAAATTAAATAAGTGGTCAAACATCTTCCCTCCTCTCCATTCTGCAACACAGGAGGGAAGAGGCCACACCAGAGCTTCCACAAAATCAGAAAAAGCTGAGAATGTACAATTTTCCCATGATTTCCCTATTGAAAAAATCCTGTCCCAGCAAGAATTTAAAGTCCAGGAGGACAAAACATGGAAAATGGGAATGCTCCCATGGATAACCAACAACCACAGGATATTTTTGTTCATATATTTAAATATGGACAACACCTCCTTCCAGATCAGCCTGGCATTCAAAGAGACAAAACCTCATTTGACCAAATTTGATGGTTTTATTAGAAATTTTTATGCATACAGAGAGACAAATGAAAATCAGATTTTGGAGCCAGGAAGAGGAAAAAAATCCTGTGTCTTCCTTGAGTCTTTACCACTCTTTCCTGATTAAACAATTGTCAGGCCCACCAGGGTTGAACAGTGGCCACATCCCTGGTTCTGAGGGAAAAACCCCCACTAAAAAAGGCTGCTTGGAAGGAGGGGTTTGGCCCATGGATATTTCCTGGAGTAGTTACAGAAAGGAGCCTGTCTGAGCATCTCAGGTCACCAGCAGACAATTGAGGCACAGATGTAGAAAGAACATCGAGCTTTGGGGGATAATCAGATTTATTTTTTTCAATAAGTAGAGCGTATTATTTTCAAGTGGTTAACTGAGAATAACTCTTGCAGAAGTACAATATAACAGTAATTATTCCAAAATCAATGGCACAAAAGGGTTCATTTCAAATCACGTTATGATTGCTGGATTAAAGTAGTTATTATATAATAGGATAGCAATTACTCCACCTTAATAATTTCTGGGTTTCTGAGGGTGAAAGTGATAATACAAGCTACAGCAGGTGTCAAATTTTAGATGTTGTGGAATGAATATTCCAAAGGCTGGAAAGAAACAAACAGATTAGCATATAAAAACCACAGGCATGGAAAAGAGCTAAAAATACCCAACCACTGCACCCCTCTCGCCTTGAGCAGACATTCAGAAGCAGCTCCCTCATGACAAAGGGCTCTGAGCACGCAGCTCAAATCACAAGGAGGCTGAAGGTTCTCATCACCCTTCTCTGAAGGACCTTTGTGGTTTATGGCATAATCAACTTTATGGCCTGTGACTCTTGAGCAGACAAGTGGGACAGTCTGAACTCCCAGATTTGCAGGACACCCTAAAGACACAACCCATGACTCCAGCTCAGCTGGGTTTGCTCTGCTTTGGAGTTTCCATCCCACGAGTCCAGCACAGCTGGCTTTGCTCTGCTTTGGAGTTTTGTCAGCTCATTTAAGGCTCCAATTCATGGACTCTCCCTCGCTGGGACACAATCCTGTGCCATCCCCCTGCCTGAGCAGGCACCAGGGGATCACTGTGGGCCCTTCCAACCTGATCCATGCTGGGATTTGCTGTAAAAGCACCCCCAAACAGGAGGTTATTCCTGGCTTTCTTGCTCCCTTATCTCACTTTTTTTTAATCCCAAGCTCCCTTCTTTTTTCTTTAAGTACCAGGTGCAAACTGCTTTATAATCACGAGAGCAGCACATTTTCAGATCCCACCTTAAATTCTGCTTGGAAGACTTGGAAAGAATATAAAAGAGAAAAAACCCTCTTGTCAAGCTTTTCCAATTCCTCTCTGTTCTGTGGTAGTTTTTCCCTTATTCCCAGCTCCTAAAAGAAATCTGTCAACAGACCCCAAAAATGTTTGGTTTTTTTTTTACAGATTCAAGACCCCAGAAAGAAGAACTGGGGTTTTTTTTCCCTATTTTCCCTTAGAGGAGAGATCCCATCCGTGCCTCAGGGCACCATCAGTTCCCAATAGCTGCAGCACCAAGGTAGAACTAAATACACAACTGCCTGATTAGTCTTTAAAATCGAGTTCTCTTGGTATTACAAGCTAAATGGCAAGTCCAAATGAAGTCCACCTAATTCCTAAAGAACAAATATTTGAGCCCTGTCAAGGAATGCAAAGTCCCTTTGGCAAGGGAAGCAGGCACTGAGGTTCAGCACAGGTAAATGTGCAGAGTTTAATACAGTTAAAGCAAGGGAAAAGCGAAGTCTCTTAAAAGGTAAGTTTGTATTGATTGTAAATTCACTAAATGTAGTTCAACACACGAGTTTTTGCCCAGGCCTCTCAAAATAGGGAAGCACAGAGGAAAGGCAGCCCTGGAAACACAATCAGGCAGTGCTGAAAGGAGAGGGATTTCTGTCACTGAACGTTTCTGCAAGATTGATTTCATTCTGTGAGGATTATCAGTAACCAAATTATTACAGGTGCCTCACAAAACCTAACCAGTCACAGAGCTCTGAAGTGGAAGCCAAAAATATAGGAAAGATTTGGTTAAAATGCAAACATTCGAGAAAACTACAATCAGAGTAATCAAAGTGTGAAAGCAGGATGTCACTCCGAGGAAAACTGCACAGTCACAACCTTTCCACCACCGAGTCTGACCTGTGACTGACCCGCCTTGTCACCAAACCAGTCCAGTCACTGCTGGGACACCTCCAGGGATGGCCACTCCAACCCTCCCTGGGCAGTTCCAGTTCCTGATCCCCCTTTCCATGGGGAAATTCCTGCTGTGCCCACCCTGAGCTGCCCTGGCCCAGCCTGAGGCCGTTCCCTCTCCTCCTGTCCCTGTTCCTGGGAGCAGATCCCAAATCCCCCCGGCTGTCCCCTCCTGGCAGGAGTTGTGCAGAGCCACAAGGTCCCTCCTGTTCCCCCTTCTCTCCAGCTGAGCCCCTTCCCAGCTCCCTTAGCTCCTCCTGGGGATCCAGACCCTTCCCTGGATGTGCTCCTGTCCCTCAATGCCCTCCTTGCAGTGGGGGCCCAGAACTGGACACAGGAATTGGGGTGGGGTCTCACCAGTGCTGGGCACAGGGGGACAAACCCTTCCCTGCTCTGCTGCCCACGCTGGTTCTGATCCAGCCCAGGTGCCAAACTTTGGCCTTTTTGGCCACCTGGGCACACCTGGGCTCACGTTCAGCTGCTGCCAACCAGCACCACCAGGGCCTCGTCCACCGGGCTGCTTCAGCCCAGCACTGATGGAGTTGGGCAGAAGTGATCCCAAAAACCCTGCAGACACAAAACTGGGATTTCAGCATGAGGAGCAGAAGTGATCCCAAAAACCCTTCAGACACAAAACTGAGATTTCAGCATGAGGAGCAGAAGTGATCCCAAAAACCCTGCAGACACAAAACTGGGATTTCAGCATGAGGAGCAGAAGTGATCCCAAAAACCCTGCAGACACAAAACTGGGATTTCAGCATGAGGAGCAGAAAGGATCCCAAAAACCCTGCAGACACAAAACTGGGATTTCAGCATGAGGAGCAGAAAGGATCCCAAAAACCCTGCAGACACAAAGCTGGGATTGCAGCACACACCCTGCATGCAGATTCCAGCTCATGCCACCAACCTTCTGCTGCTCCCCTGTGCTCCAAGGACCCTTCCCTCTTTCCCAGAGCAGAGGACACCCTTGCACAGCAGCAAGCAGGCCAGCAAAACCCATCCCCAAGCCCGAGCTTAATTTGTGATCCAGTGTGAGACCTGCTCCTGCTCCCTGCACGATCCCAGGAGCTGTTCCTGGGGGTGAGGAGCCGGGATGAGGCCCCAGCCATGCCCAGGGCTGCACAGAGGTGCCAAATCCCAGCCCCAGAGCTCTCACCGAGCTCCCCAGGCTCAGGAAAAGCTGCCCTGTCCCTCCCAGCACAGCAAAAACCACTGTGCTAAAAAGGGGTTCTCAGTGCTTTCAGCAGAGAGATTAAACATTAAAGCAGACAGCAGTGGTACAAAATATTAATGCAGCACAAATAAGCCCCTTATTATCACAAAAGCATATTAACCATTCACCTCAGCAAAATTCTTCTCTCATCTCTCTGCCTGCCTTCATCACAGCAGCTGCTCTGTCTGATACAGGCCAATTCCTCCTCACTTCATGTTGAATTTCCTCGTGCTAAAACACTGAAAACATGACATGGAAACCTCCAAAGAAATCCATGAAGGGCTACACAAAGCTGGCAAATAAAGTGTGTTACAGTTTATTTCCCCCAGCCTAAACTGAGGTGAAACAGCTGCATAAACAAAAGGTGAAATCAGAAGGGTTTCCAGATAAATATTTCTCCATTACCACTCACAGAGAAAAGCATCACAACACATCCAGTCACTGGACAGCTTGGAGAAATACATTAAAGATGGCATAGAAATACCCACTCTACTGAAATAGGTTCAGAGGGCAAGAGATTTTAGCAGGTTACTCCCAAAAAATAGACCCCCAAAAACCAATGGCAGCAAGATGCCACAAATTGCTGGTGGTTTTTGAAACATTAAGCCAAGAGCTTTAAATAAGTTCTTAAATATTCCTCAGAAATTCAAAATATTGAGTATTTTATCTAAAATACACAATTTTCTATAGTTTTATTTTTTATATATTTATGTATCCTATATATTTATATAAAATACTGAGTATTTTATAGTATAAATATAATTTACACTAATTTTTCCCCTGCTCCTACACTGTTTACAATTATCAAATTCTTCATTTGTGGGAACAAGAGGCTGCTCCTCCAGGCTGCAAAGAGCAGCTGACAGGCCAAGGGAAGTCAGTTCACCTCTAACCAAACTCTTCATCTCTGTCCCACCTCTTCCTCTTCAGAAGAGCTCTCCATTTATTATTATGAACAAATGAAAATGGAGAATTATAATTCCATTGTGAATTCTCCGTTATGAAAATGGAGAATTATAATTCTCCATTTATTAGGAGTTCTTCTAGGGCAGAAATTATTTTTGTGATTCCACCAGATGGTGCAGCCCCGCTAAAACCAGGAAGAGCAAATGTTTCCCTAAACATCAGAGGGAGAAGTTGGATGCTGTGATGCTCAGCCAGGAAAACTCCCCTGGGCCCAGCAGCCATGGCCCGAGCTGAACTTCTGCTTTGAAGCCTCCAAAGCTGAAAGGCTGCTCCACCAGGGCTTGAGGAGTCTTATTTCCCAATTTTGGGGACCTGAAGGGAGGAAATTGTATTGGGAAGGAGTTGATTCTTCTGATTTTCACTGCATGGGCAGTGCCTGAAAGCTCCCAGTTGGGAGCTACTGCTCTCCACCTTGCTGTGTCCACATGAAGCTTTTTCCACATCCTGATCTTGGATTTTCCCCCCTCATTTTCCTTTCATTGCCTCATCACAAAGCTGAGTGACAAGAGCACTGCTCTTGCAGGTAAGACCTTTTATCACCAGGCCACTGCTCCACCTTCAGTCCCCTTCCTGCAACTCCCTTCAGCCCAGGAAAGGCAAAATTTGGCAAAAAGCACAAAAGGGAAACCTTCCTCCAGCAGAGGAGAAAGCAACACCCAGCTGCTGTCTGCCAGCAGCTCACACAGAGACCCAGGAGGCTCCAGGATCTCCTGGCACAGATCCTGGGAATGCTGAGAGCCACTGGAAGAACTGAATTTAGCAGCCCTGGGCAGGACATCCCTCCTGCAGCAGCCCCCAGGCAGTAACATCCCATGGGGGGGGAAAATCCAGCCTCAATCTCCTGCTCAGAGAAAGATTTTTCCAGGAAAACAACAACAAAAAACCCAAACAAACTCCTTACCTTGAAAGCAGCAATTGTCCCCTTCCCAGGAACAGGCCAGCAGGAATTTCCAATCCTTCTGTATCCATTAATCCATGGATTAAATGGGTTCCACACCTCCAATAAACAACTCAGCTCCATCTTTCCCTCCTTCCTTCTCTGCTAAATTCCCTCCCCAGAGCACCTCTGTGGCAGTGTGTTTATTTATTTCCTAAGGGGCAGCAGCTGTTCCTGGTCTGCAGCACAGATCCCTACAGGTGGGAGGGATAACAGAGGGGAATTCCCACAGACTTTGGGAATTCCTACAGATTTGGGGAATTCCTACAGAGTTTGGGAATTCCTACAGATTTTGGGAATTCCAGGCTCCCACCTGCCCTCCCAGCCCTCCTGGAAGGGCAGAGAGCCCCTCCTGACACTCTGCAGGGTGTGTTCAAGGATAAAAGCTTGGATCTAAGAGGAGTAGCAGGAAATTCCATGGATCTCAGGAGGTTTGGCAGGACCTGTGCTGTCCCTGCTCTGGGTCCCGCAGGAGGGACATGGACCTGTTGGAGGAAGCCACCAGAGTTCCAACCATGTTCCAATATTCCTGTAGATCACAATTAAACAATTGTCTGTTTGTGTTCCTGGATTTTCTCTGTCTCTGAGGTTTCCTGTATTACAGAATTTCATTATTTCCTTTCCCCCTCCTGCCCCAAACCCCTGATATTTGTGTTATTGATCCACACTTCTGCTCAGCCTCACACCCAACTCGTTTTCCTCAGTGCAAAATCTCTCTTGTTTACTGAGGTCTCCAGTTCCAAACACATCCCAGAGAGCTGATTCCTTAAATAACACCATTGCAGGGGAAAAAAAAGGAATTAATTCCCTTTACAAAGCCCTACATGGAGGGCATGTTGAGTCTTCTGAAGGATCCATGACCTGAACTGGCTGCAAATTCCAAAGGTCTCGGGGTCACTGGAAATGCTGATTCCTCTCCCAGAGCTGGAGTAGTTATTGCTAAATTTGGGTCTAAATTTGGAGGGGTTTTCATCTCTCCTCAGCTTCTTCTTTTTCAGTTCCTTCCTTTTTTTCATTGTCATGCAGGGAAGTCAAACTCCTGCGCTGTGAAATTGCAAACTGTTTCCATGGAGATGATTAATATGTTCATAAATCCCCAATAATTCATTCACTGCGGGACCACTGAGGGTGAAATGTTGTCTGGCAAAAGAAGATTTTTAAAATCTTTAAAGACAGATTTTTTTTTTCCCCTTTTGTAATAACCCAAATAAAGAAACAAAACAATTAAATAAGTGCAATGCGAGCAACATGAATATTTTCAATTATTGTGTCTCCTTTATGGTGTTAAGTCTCATCCCAACATTTTTAACTTTAGTAAATGTTAAGGAGTATTCTGTCATCAAACCTTTCAATAATTAAAAGGTGAAAAAATGATAATTAAGGGGTGTAGATGATGGATTATTGTTTTTTCCATAATTCCATCCTGTGAGAGGCACTCTGGGGCAGCTGGCTGACAATAATTCCCCTTCAAGATCAGGATTGTGCCTTGAACAATGGCTCAGGTGTGACAGGAATCATCTCCTGCAGGTGGAACTGCACAGCTCCGAGGGGAACTCGTGGCAAACTCTGATTTTTGATGACCACCAGCACAGACAATCCTGTCCTCAGCCAGGACTGAGCCTTTCCAAAGAGTTTAGTGGGAGCTGGAGTAGCCCTATTTTTAAATAAGTCAGAGTTTTACTTAGACTCAAACACAAATAGAGATACAAAATTAAACATACTGAGTTTTCACTCCACTTGACCTCAAATTAATAAAAATACTGTTAATAGTGGAAAAAATAGTCGATGGTCATATTAGAACAGTCATTAAAGAGAAAAGTAAAAATACCTGAGAGCTTTCACACATTTTGCTTCTTTTTATTGCATCTCCCCTTTAATGAATCATTTTCTACTAAAGCTGTGATGCTAAAATTCAGCCAAACATCCTGGGATGTGAGAGACAAGCAGAGCTTCTCCACTTACTTAATATAAACCTCTCAGCTGATGGCAGAGCTGGAAAAACTCACTTCAAAGCACACGGGCAGAGATGAAGGGCTGCATGTGGAAGATGAAAATGCTCATCCCCGTCCAGACTCTCCAAAGAAGCAGAAGCAGTTAATTTTAATTAGATTAATTAAAAGTCATTTGAAATTTTTTGCTGCACTTTTGACACCCTGGTTCCTGGTTACCTGGTTTGACCCCAGGAGATCTCAGGAGTTCGGGGCAAAACTGGGGACCGAAGTGGCAGGCAATGAAAGTGTTTGTTTTCTCATTTTGGAGGTGGCAAAAAGCATCACAGGGTGACCCCACAGGTCCATGTTCCAAGCTGGGTCTGCACAAAAATCTTGTGGTGCCTGTCTAGGTTTGAAAAGCCAGGTGTCTGCTACGAACTTTCTCCTGTTTCTTTCCACTGGAAAAGGACTTTTTACAAGGGCCTGCAGTGTAGGATGAGGGGGAATGGCTTTAAGATGAAGCAGGGTAGATTTAAATTAAACATTAGGAAGGAATTGTTCCCTGGCAGGGTGGGCAGGCCCTGGCACAGGGTGCCCAGAGCAGCTGTGGCTGCCCCTGGATCCCTGGCAGTGCCCAAGGCCAGGCTGGACAGGGCTTGGAGCACCTGGGACACTGGGAGGTGTCCCTGCCATGGCAGGAGTGGCACTGGATGAGCTTTAAGGCCCTTCCATTCTGTGACTCAATGATTCCCTCAAACCACTGATTCCACGGAATTTCAAGCCACACGGGAAAAGAGGGCTCACGCTTGGCAACTTCTTTGTGGCCCTGGGAGCAGATTCTCCATTTCCAAATCCGTTTTCCTGTTCCTGCACAGCATTTACAGCACCAGCACAGAGCTGCCTGTTCACAGGGAGTGCAGAGCTTTGGGGAATGACGGGTGGGGAGAGGGATAAAATTCAGTGCTGCCTCACAGCCAGCCGGGGCAGCAGCTGCTCTGGCTCCAGCCCTGATCCTGCTGCAGTGGAGCTGGGCCAGGGAGACTCCTGCTCTGCCCACAGGCTTTGGATGGGGCTGCAGCTCCTGGCTCATGGATGAAAGGCAAATCCAGGCTCCAGCTGCAGTTGAATGCTGGGCTGGGTGATCCAGCTGCTGTGCCAGGAGCAGGGAGCCTCCAAAACCCAGCTCAGAGGGGGCTGCACCTGGGCCAGGCTCATTTGGGAGCTTCCCATCGACTGCAGGGACAGGGAACAGGACTCTGGAAGCACAGAGCTCCAAAATCCACAGGAGGCATCCATGAAACAGCCTAAACTTCTCTCTTCTTTAAGGCTTTAAATTTCTCTCTTTTTTAAGGCTTTTAATTTCCTTCTTCTTTAAGGCTTGTAAATTCTCTCTACTTTAAAGCCTCAAATTTCTCTCTTTGTTGAGGCTTTTCATTTCTCCACCTAGAACTTGACCTCAGTTCAGCCCATCAGATTTCTTAAGTTTTCCTACCTAAAAATGTTGGGAATTTGCCCTTTATCCTGGGATCACGTTCCCATTTGGGTGTGATAAGGACACACTCCCAATTAACCAGCACTTTTTAATCAACATTAAAGCTGTTCAGGATCCTTTAATTCCCAGCTTGGGATGACTCTGGGAAGTTCCTTATCTCCATCCCTCATTGGTAGGGCTGAGCTATGGCACAAACACAAATGGAAATCCAATTCCTGGCCCTGCTCAGCTGAACTTGGATCATGGAACCACCTCAATAGCCTGGAATTAACAGCAATAAATGCAATTTCTGCTGGGCATTGTTTCCAGGTTCAGGCCTGGGTTATGCACTGGTGTCAGGAAAATCTGCAGGACGCCTGAAATAGGCTCTGGCAGCTCAGGGAAGAGGGAAGGCTTTGGAAAACCCTGTCCCAGTTTGGATTGATCCTTCATTTTACAACTTTGTGTTCTTCTCAATGAGCTGGGTTGTTTTGTAACTCAAAGTCTTCATTCTCTCAGCATCAAGTGACTTCTGTAAATGTAATTTTAATTGGGCAGGTTGTCTGAGGTCTCCTGTTCTGCCTAAATCTGATTTTTGTTGCTAATTCTTTTATTTTTGGCCTGGTCTTGCAGCTTTTTTCTTGCCTATATTAAAGACCAGCAGCAAACAAACTCAGCTTTAATAGCATGTAAAATTTGGCTTTAATGAAGAGAGACAAGGATGCTGTTGAACCCTTCCAGAAAAGAAAAAAAAAACAAAAAATGAAGGGCTGAGTTCCCTCCTTAAGTTTCTCAGCAAAACTTAATCAAACCCTTGAGGGAAAACCAGCAAAAAGTTTTATATAGTATTTAAAAAAAAATAAATTCACAAACTCTAGGTGATTTTTCCACCTTTTCTCCAACCCAGTTTCATTTAGGTAGATGGGATCTGTGGGCCTCCTGCAAAATAAAGTACTTTCAGCAATTTTTTATGACAGGTTGAAAGTCATCCTTAGTGGTACCTCAGCACTTCCTGAGCTGTGGAGAAGTTGTCACTCAGAGAGAGAATTTTAGGTCTAATTACCTCCACCAGGAGGAAAATGTGTCCTTACAAGCATAAAGCGAGCAGCAAATACATTTATTCTAACAAATCACCCAATAACGCCGCCAGCACAAGGAGGTTGGGTGCTGGGATGACACAATATCATTTCAAAGAGAAAATACAATTCTTATCAACCACCCAGCAGCTTTTAAACCAGATTTACTGATGGGAACAAGCTGTGTGTAAAACAAGGAGCTCGTAGTTGGCTGCTCCTTCCATATTTTATTTATAGACTCCCCCAATTTGCCAGTTAACCACACAATCTGTCTTGGAAATGTTTAATAAAACTGCTGCTCTCTCCTGGTTCATTTTGCTGGCTGAAATTCCTTGAATTGTTGCTCCCAAAATTGGACACTTGGTGATTTATGAGGACAAGGACTGCTCGCTGCTCACCTCAAACAGGCAGAGAAAATAATTGTTACTCATTTTTATGCTTTCATTTATTTTTCTTCTCTTCAAGCACTGTCTCCTAATGTGTCTTAAAAATACGTAATTTTAGGAATGGAAGGAGTTATGTTCTCCTGTCCAAGGGCTGATATTGAAATCTGCTTGCTGGTCACAGGTTCTAGGGGGAGCAAAGGGAATGAAGGAGCTGGATCAGCCCTGGATCCTGGGCATGATGGAGTTATCCTCTCTGATGGTTTTTAAAAGACTAAATGAGGCTGCACCAAAAAAAATTACAATCTTTTTAATCAATGTTTGTCTTTAATGCAGCAGTTCACACTCTCCTTTGTACTGATAAGGAAGGGAATAAAGACACCCACGCTGGTAGCTCTTCCTGGATCTCCAGGAGTCATTAAAATCCCACTTTTAATCCCTTTAATTAAATTAAATCAAAGGAAAAGATTGAGCCTCCAATTGTAAAATAAGCTGCTAAAAGCAGGGAGAAGACCGTGATTGGCAGGAGTGAGTTTCTATTTGTGCTCCCACCCCTAAAAGTTTATAGGCCAATCCTAGGCGTGGTTATTTGTTCCCAAAAACATTCCCAGCTACTGCATTGATCTGCAAAAGGTGGATGAGTTCCCTGCATTGAATTCCTGTGTAAATTTTCAGGGGAAAATGGGCCTGTAAAAATCTTGGATTTCATTTTCATTTTTTCCCCCTACAGATCTTTACAGAAAAGTTGGATTGACACAAGATCAGGAGTTGGAAGAGAAAATAAAATAGAATACGCAGGCCTGAACAGGGTCTTGGAGACCCTAAGCCAAAGAAAAGAGGGAAAACCATCCCCACAAATCTTCTGGGTGTGATTCATGATCATTTTGAAGGCTTTATTCATCCTGGCAAAGCCACATTTTGTAGACAATTATTGGATTCTTCATCAGAGTAAGCTACCAAATATTCTGTGCCTGGGATTCCTAAAAAGAATCTTAAATATTGATAAAGAATGTCAATATCTGAGAGCATGAGAAGATTTCAAATTTGGTTTGATGGGTTTGGCATTTGAACTTATCTCCTTCCCGCATGGTGCATTTGCTTTTGGAAAACGCCTCACAAACATCCAATTTTCAGTGGTACTGTTCGTGATGGGAACTGCAGTGATGGAGATGAGGCAAGGATTTAATTTCACCACTACATAAAATATATAAAATATAAATTTGAGACAGTAATCATTCTTGGATAAAATTGAGCTTGGGATACTCAAAATATTTTAATTCCAAGGAGCAAAAAACGCTGCAGTGGAGGAAAGGAAAGGGAGAGAGAGAGGAAAAGGAGCTCAAAAAAATCAGAGACTCTTTCAACACCAAAGTATTTTTTTAAAAAATCAAACCCAAACTGAGTCAATTAGTGCCATCCATGCCATTCATATTAATTAAAAAATGCTTATCACCAGATTATATTGCTTGTTTGCACCGTCCTTACTTCATTAGCGCTAATTGGAAGTAATTACGACTGATATGTGAAATATTTAATTAAAAGATTTATCTGCTTCTATTGTCATGTTTCTGGAGCATCTGCAGCATTGTCAGGACTACAATTCCACCTCTGGACCTTCTGGGAGCCTTCCCAGCCTCCTCTGTCTGTTTTCATCCTGGGTTGGAGTCCGACCGCTCAGGAAAGGATCCAAAGCTCAGACTCCACCTTCCCCTCAAGAAATCCATACCCTGAGGGAAGAACTGATGTCTTTTTACCCTGCTTGCTGAGGAATTGAGGTGCAGGCAGTCCCACAGATATTCCCCGTCTCCCTCCAGCAACTCTCCTCTTCCCTTGGGAGTCGTCCACCAGATTCTGCCAAATTTTACTGACCAGGAAACGCAATTTCTTTCCTCCAGGTCTCAGGTGTGGGCACAGAAAAGGGTTGTGCATTGGTGCCCTCCCTGCTGAGGCCTCAAAATGAGATTCCTGCTTTTACTCCTCAGATCTCTAAATCAAAAAACCTGGAAGATCCAAGGGCCTCACCCAGAACCCCATGAGGGGAAGCAAAACTGGCAGCCCAAGTCAGGCTCTGCTCTTCCCCAGCTCTTTTCCCTCGGTAGCACCAAGGACTGACAGGAAATTTTTCCTAAACTCCAACCTGAACCTTCCCTTGGGGCCATTTCCCCTTGTCCTATCACGTGGGAGGAGAGGCCGACCCCCAAATTCCATTAAAAGGCTCATTGTAGGTAAAAAACCTGCTCCACTCAAAGGCTCATTGTAGGTAAAAAACTTCTGTTTTCTGTCCCAATATCCTATAAACTTCATTATTTTACATTAAATGCAGCCCAGTGATTACTCTGCCTGTGCTCCTGTCACCCTGTAACCACCAGCACTGTTTTATGGGTGTATTTTGAAAGCTACACCTTGAAAAGATCCTTTTCATTGTGCTACAGGACCAATGATTCCTATAAAATCGGTTCTTTTCTGCAAACCACACCACATAACTCAGTCACAAGGCACTGCCAGGCTTCAGGATCTCTCTCAGGCACAAAATGAATGGTCTGAATCATCGACTGCAGCTTGGCTAAACCCAGCTCTTCCCACTGGTGAGGGAAAAGTGCCTTTTATAATCTCATAAACTGGGAGGCTGAAATTATCACTGCAGTTGTTGAGAGCTTTATAGAGATTAAATCTCCTCCATGATAGACTGGTAGCAAAGCTGAGGGTTGGTTTATGAGGGGAAAAAAGCAACCATAAAGAGAGAATTGGCCTCGCTCGCTCTGCCCAAACCTTGTTTGAAAACTCTTCCTGGCAGTTCTACAACAACAACAGCAAAAAGCACAAAACCACAAAGAAATGAATGGTTTCTTCCTGATTTTGTCCTTCCTTATCAAACATTTGCTACAAGGAGCATCACCTCCTGCAGGATGATATGGCTTTGATGGGAATTGAGAACATTTTCAGGGAGGGAAGTGCACGTTCAGTAGCGGGGTAGTCCTGAGATTAAATCTTTTCACGTTGGCTCAGGGGTGAGGCAGTGCCTGGGTGGGGGGGAGTCTCTTCAGCTGCCACATTTTTAAACAAAAAGCTCAAGAGGAAATCAATTTTAGAGCAGGGAATGCGGTTTGGATCACAGAACCACAGGACTGAGGTTGCTGGAAGGAGAAACCTCAGGAGTAGCACGAGAGGTGCTGAAAGATTTGTTGGTCAAGGTTTTGCTTTGATCCAGCTCGCTCCACATGGGGAATTACATTTATTTATTCAGATAATCACTTGGAATTTGTTTTTTATCACTCCCTGGATAAATCTTTCAGAAATCAGTCTGACAGCTGAAGACAAGGGAGCATTGTCCAGCTTGAATTCTCCATCCACATCGTGGGGATCAATAAAGGGGGTTGCAATTAACTCAAGATAAAGTGGATGAAAAGCCTTCCCCAAACTCACAGGATGCTTTTAATGGGAAGTTGTGGTTGATTATTTTTGTTAAAGGACAGGGAGAGAGTCAAGTAGCCCAAATCCATATCTCAGGAATTGTTTAATGGCTGATATTCCCAGCAGATGCTGAACACAGCTCTTCCAGAGATAATGAAAGAAAACTAATCAAAGCAAAGCTTTAAAAATGAGAAAAACAGACCTCCCAAACTCCATTCTCAACATCCTTACCCTGTAACACAACTTCTTAAATCAAAGAAACTGAGACTTTTTTGACAGAATCGACACCATCTGTAAATTCATGCAAAAAATAAAACCAGTCACTTCCCACCATAAAGTTCACATTTGGATTACTTTTCCTTCATGTTAACTTTCAAATAAGCCTTCCTCCTGCATCCAGCCAAAGCCTTTACTCTGACATTGCCTTGAGATGCTCTGGCTGTTAGTAATAATAAGGACAAGTGAGAAATTATTAAAAGAGATTTATTGAAAGTGACTGAATGCTCCAGGGTACCATAGGAGGAGGTTCGATCCTCAGAACAATTTTATGCAGCATATTGAGGCTCTTCAGACTTTCAACTTCCAAAAAAAAAATAAAAAAATGGAAAGTTTCTCCTGATTCAGAGCTACTTTGACACAGCTTCAAAGCAGCAGCATCTCAAAGCAGCGTTGAAGGAAAAATGGAAGTATTTTACAATGACAGCTCTAATATCTGAACTCAGCCTAAAAGCTGTCAAATAAATTAATAGTGATCTAGCAGCTCTGGTAGGGAACCTTCTCATTTACAAATGGCCTTGGGTTTTAGCCTGCTTTTTTTAGGACAATGGATTTGGAGAGGAATTTAGGAAATTTTTTTTTGTGGTACCAATTTGTGGCGCTTGACCACGACAAAGCCACTCAGTAATTGTTGACTACAATGTGACATGCTAAAAGCATTTAAAAATATGATTATCCAACTTATCTGAGCAGCCTGGTGTAGTGGAAGGTGTCAGGCCTTTACATGTGTAATATTAACGTGGGTAAGTTTAAAATCAACTTGCACGAGGGAAAAATTAATTGAAACGTTTGGAAAATTATCTCCAAAATCTACTTTACTTCCAAAAGGACAGAAGGAGAAAATCCTTGCAATTACAGCCTGCAGAAAGTGCCTGTTCCTCGGATTTCTGTTCCAGGACTGCCCTGGATTTAATGCAACTACAAATCAGTTCCTGGGCTTTGACATCCAATATGAATTTTGGTATATCAAGAATTTGGGGGCTCTGCAGTGAGAAGGATTATTTTAGGAATATTTGGACATTTTGAAGTTTGTTTTTTACCTTCTAACTCTGTTCAAGTGAGACAGGCCCAGGGAGGCAGAGTTCCAAGAGCTCCTGGTGTTTGTTGGGTTAACGTGGACGTTTCCCCAGCAGAGAAAATTCTCCCAGTGCTTTTCACTCAATTCCCACAGCCCAGAGCCTGCTGAACCTCTCAGGGGAAGCTCAGTAACACCACAGCCAGCAATTAATTTTCTTGGATGCAAATTTTTCCACACTTGGGATGCTTCTCCCACGAGCCAGAGTTGGATGGGCTCCTCCAGAGGTGTTGGAGCTCAGGTGGGATCTGGAGCTCCCAGCTGCTGCTCTGCTGGTCCCAACCAGCAGCCCAATAAATCTGCATCTGTCTCTACACTCATAAAATTATCTTAAATTTTACGGGTCACACCAGAGGATTTGGTTTGCTGAATTTTAATATTAGAGGAAAAATTAATTATTTGAGGATGAAAAACTGGTTTGGCTTTCAGCAAGAACAACCTCCATGCTAATAACTCATTCCTCGAGGGCTGGATTTTCTTTGGACCTTCACGTCCACACTCCTTGCTTTACCTTCACTTACTTTACCTGTCTGACTCTTCCTAAATCCAGAGCTCAGCCCAATTCCTGAGTCAGGCCTTGGAGAGCACAACCATCATCCTCCAGCTACAACAACTCCTCCTTTTCCAACAAAACCTGTGGAGATAACACCTTCAAACGGGCTTCAGTGAGACAAATGAAATCGCTTTGGGTTGTGTTTCACCTCAGTTTAGAAGGAAATTATTCCCCAATATTTTATATATTTTTATCTAATTTA